>CAUHTR010002829.1:0-36354 GCA_959609185.1 Schmidtea polychroa
TTTTTGATCAAGATTAAAACGAAAAATATATATTAGGATTTTGGGACCAATATACCTAGTAAACTTCAAATATATACTGAAATTTATATTATCAGAAAGAGCAAATTCAAACGAAAATTACGCAAAAAACATTTGTAGTTTGTACAATGTACTTTCTATTTTGATTAACCCGAACTTGATACCAACTTTTCAGGGTATCAGTCCCTGAAATATGTTGTAAGAATCGTAAGTAATAAAGTTGATTTCGGAAAACCTTGGTTCATATGACGTCATAAATTTATTATTGGATAAAAATTCAAAACAAAAAACAATTGATCATTTATTATAAACAAACTTGTATTATGTTGATAAAAGAGCAAATTTTAAAATGATGTCAAAATGACAAACAGATGAAACAGAATATATTTAATATACACTAATTAACTGACAACGGGAAAATGATTATGAAAAAGCTTCATGATTAGAATGTTTATTTAATGACATCAAAATCTGGAGCATCTACATCCATCGATTCTCCTTCCAATACATCGAAATTCAAATAATGTGTCGGTCTGTGGAGCTTATGATAATATTTCAACGGCAGTGCCAATTTAATATCATATATGGAATTGGATGACAACCGAACACCGTTGAAATTATAATTCCACGAACCCAATGTCGGTACCATAAAGAATCCGGTAAACCGGTCCGACAGGAGCATTGGAACTTTTTCAAAATGACTGGTCTGATAGCCTTTAGGATTGACGGATTTATCCTTCAGAGTTTTGCCCCACTCAAACCCACCTGGAGTCAGCTTATAAGCGCACAGAGTCACAGAGCCCGGCGTAAACGAGCACGTCATAACGATCGTCCGTTGACCGTCGCGTTCAGCAAACACCTTTGCATGAGTGGAAATATCTTGCGGTGACAATTGCGGTGTTTCATTCGGTTGGGTGTGGATCCAGCCCAAAGGTTCCAAATCATCGAGGATCTCATGATTGGGGAGCTCGTGGGAAAATTCCACGTCCTGTGTCGTTCCGGTTTGTGGCGGTACAACAATACATCGGATCTCTTTCATTAACGGCTTATCAGGTGGACTCGTTCCGTACAGGAATCCCGCTATTTGCGTTCTGAGATCTCCAATAATGATGAATTGTTTCAGCACATTCTGTGGCAGCACATAGGTGTAAGCGCCTTCTTTTGATTCGTCATTGCTTATATAGATATTGTTCGTACGCAAATACAAGCTGGTCGCGGAAATTGCTCGAATCCTCCATTCGGTTTTCGTGGTGAAATGCTGGGTCTCGTAATTGCTGGTTGTGGTGGTGATTATCTCATCGCCGTGCTTATTGGTGGTCCTGGTAGTGGTAGCGGTCAATTGGGATTGTTCTTTGTTCTGTTTCTCAATTTCAGCGATTTGTTGTCGTTGTTGCGATGGAGCAGAAATCTCCATTCCGAGAATTATGTCCCTGATTTCCGATTGAGTCAAAGAGGCAATATTGACATTGTTTCGTTTTCCATAATCCAACAGTATCAGATCTTTCAGCTGGTTTTCAACAGTGCTCCATTGATCAGGGGTTAATGTCGGCCAAATGTGATGCTGTTCCGTGATCACCGATTGGTCGGGCTTCAAAATAACTTTCGCTCGGTCGTTGTTCACATGGAGAGCGCGCAGAATCAAAATAAGTCTCGAAAATGCCGTATAGGAACTGACGGAATCCAACCAATCATCGTACAGGTTATAGAGGATCATTTGAGGTTCAGTGGCTTTCAAAATTTGATCCCCGAACTTCTCCACCTTCAAACAGGCCTGGAACGGTAACTGTAGCTCACTTCCTTTGATGATGATATTCGGAAAGTCCAGTAAATGGACTTCGAGAGGATCGAGCATGCCTTTTCTTGTAACGATAATCTGTTTCGGTTGTTCCTCGACTGGAACCGATCGAATCAGAGCAGCAACTTCTTCAGCGGTTTTCCATTTGGCTAATTGACCCAATCGTTTCTGACCCGACCAAACCGAGGTGTGGATTATTTTCAAAAACAATTGTCCGGTTCTTGGATTGAAAATGAAAATTGCACCGTTGATAGGCTTCGTTGTTAGGTTGCCTTCGAACGTTTTGTGAATAGTAACTCGGTACACATTCGTGTCATCGACAAACCATATAATTTGATTGGAGAACAACTCGTTATAGTTTTGGGAACTCAAATAGGGTTCCGTTGGTTCACTGGAGTACAATTGTAACGCTTTTCTAATACGTTCCCGTAAAACATAGAGAGCTGGATTGGATTTCATAATTTTCGTCATTGCTTGTTGCATTAGGGTTTTTAATCCCGGAAACCAATTACCGTACGCTGATTGGATATTATAGGCCAAATCGATTGCGATCATAGCACCAGTCGGAGACGGGTAAATCGACATTGCATCATTGACGTAATCACTGAATTTCGATCTGGCGTACCGTTCAATGTCGTGAGAATCGTAATCTCCCCATCTGAGTTGGACATCGATCCAAAACTTTTGAGTAGTCGTTCCGACTGATTTTTCGTTCGTGTCGGCAAGTAGCGACGGTGTCGATACGCTCCATTTGTAAGTGGCAAACAGAAGAATATCAGCACAACTTGAATTCATCTTGTAGGACTTTCTCGGATGAATCGTTTCCTTTTGGACTGCATCGATTTCCAGCGAGTCCAAATGTTGATCGAATACCTGACAGAGATCCATCACGACCGCTTCGTGGATTTTTTGCCATAAATGAGCACGGAAAATTTGAATCAGTGAAATTTTCAAAGTCGGGATTTTGCCGTGCATAAAAATACCCGTTAAATCCAATTGAACTTGAAAACCGACATAGACATTGGCTCGGTTGATTGTCGGAGACCACCAGAGCGTAAATCGACGATTCGGGATTTGATTGAGACCGGATCTTTGGGCGTTGGTTAATTTTTTATATTTCATTGATTCTTCGAAACCGCTGGCTTTTTCCCAAAACAGACCTTCCCAGGTGGGGAAATATGTTCCTCTAAAGAGTGTATGTTCCAAAATTCCTTCCACTCCACCGAGAGCTTGGATCATATCGGTTCGATAATTGTTTAAATTCCACAACTTCCCATCGTGTCTTTGATTGGTCCACCAGAATGGGTTTTGTTTCAACACCTGGTACGTTTTGAAATGGGTTCGAACTCTCCATCCTCTATCATATTGTAGGGTTTGCCTATCTTTCTGGAACAGCGTATTGATCCGGGGGATACCCTTATCCCAACTGTCTTCTAAATCTTCAAGAGTTAGCCTTCGATGTTGAGCTGCACTTTCTTCACGTTTCTGAGCAAATTCTGCCCAAACTCTCAACGATTCTTTAAACTCCTGTTGCCATGGTGTTATATACGAATAGAGATTTGGAATGGCCTGATCATTATCGTGCGACATACCAGATCGATAATGAGTTATAAGTGCATCAGTTTGTTTGGACCACCTCAAATCGGATTGTGGAATCAATACATGACCCATTGAAACCATTCCAAGACCTCCCAGTTCTTTGGGAGTATAGAAAACGACAGGAGGAAATCTGGCTGGCATTTTTGAGTTTAAACCGATTTTAATACGTGTTTGAATCTTGTTCTCACACTTAACCAGCAAATCCAACAGTTCTGGTGTTCCAAGAACGGCATCTCTGAAATAAGCCATTAAACCAATCAAAGCCGTGTTCCATTTATTGACTATTTTCGTAAATGTCGTAGATCCAGAAGCCATTAATATTTGTCGAACTCTGTTATGGAATTTCTGCATATGTTCATCATCGACTCTCAGGTAACATATTGCTGTTTTCTCTTTTGTATCCTCATGTTGTAATTCCCATTTAGCAGCATTTGATTGGCTGCTGGTTTCAGTGAGATTGGATATACTCGTAGGAACGATTCGACATTCAAATCCCGACATACTGAAGAGAAGATTTGGATTATCTTTACTGAAAACCGAAACGAAGCTATTTTCCCACAATATCGTTGTCATGGCTCTTGGGAATCGATTTTTAATATCCCAAAATACCGCTCTACCGAGATTTACGTCGTGTTTCATTAGACGCATCCGACAATCACGAGGCCAACATTTTTTGTTGTTATAACCGACAATATTTTCGTTATTTGGATCAGGATTTTCATTCAAGAATCTTTGAATTAATTCTCGAGCTTCATCGGCAGAGAAGCGGAAAAACATCCAAAACCGATCGACATATCTCGTATAAAGTCTAATAGGATGAGCGGTTTGTACTTCGGCATCTTCAAACTGACAAAATGCGTTCGGTTCATCTGGCGGTCCAGCCATATCTGTAGCTCTGGACAGTCCCAATACAAGCAAATCAAGAACTAGACCATAATATTGTGTAATGAAGGATGCAAATTGCAATCCTCTGATTATACCGAACGAGTGAGTATGCTGCATGTCTTTAAACGATATCCTTACATTATTTTTCGCAGTCATATAATCGGCAATATTATGATCCATTATTAATCTTAACAATCTGTTTAAGAATGTTAAATCAATTTTCTCAAAAATTTTCTCAAAACTGGTTTCTAACAAAACGTTGCATTCACCATCAGCTGTCACCCAAACATTCTAAATGACAAAAAAACGGTTATACTCAATTTTACATATCTTAAAAGAATTTTAATGCCAATAAATATCAGTTACAAGCTAGGTCTAAGAATCAGTCAAAATCTTGATAAGATCTTTGACAACATCTTATTCAATTTCATGATATTGATTCAGACCCCTGCGATTTCATCATGTTATATTTATATACAACAAATACAGCAGCACCGAGATGCATTTTATCGATTAGGAGAAAAAGCCTTGAAATATATATTTTTGATTTTAGTAAATTTTGAAAAATTCGATATTTCTCGATTAGCCTTTGAAATTTATATTCTCATTAAACCCTACGGTTTGATGTATTGTTTCGAAATTCTTTATTGTCAATATTTTTTCTTAGAATTTGTATTAAAGTGGATCAGAAAATGTGAAAATGATGAAAGTGGATCAGAAGGTGTGAAAAATGATTAAATTGAAAATTGGGAAACTATTTATTAATATTTAAAAAAATCGATTATTCAATATTACAAATAAAATTATAGAAAATCGATGAAAAGTGAAATTATGAGAACCTATCAATCCCATCGTATGGTTGATGAAATTTAATCAAGTGGATCAGATGTGATGAAAGATGAAATTAGATCAGAAGATGTGATAAATGATGAAATTGAAAAATTATACGCCTCGGAGTCTCGGATCAATCATTAGAGTATTTAAAATATTATGTTATTAAAAATTCAGATTAAATCGGAATATTTATCATAAAATTAAAAATCGATGAAAAGTGAATTTATGAAATCAAGTTTATGAAATATATTGGCAGTTAAAATTTAATTAAATCAATCAAATTAATGGAAATTTTGAAACAATTTATTAATATTAAAAATAAATCGAATATTATTCAATATTACAAATAAAATTATTGAAAATCGATGAAAAGTGAAATTATGAGAACCTACCAATCCCATCGTATGGTTGATGAAATTTAAACAAGATATTAATAATGTTAATAAACTCGAAAATGAATCCAATCGATCGATTTAATGACAATTAATTAATGAATTCAAAGATGTACAAATCAAAAAGTACCTCTAGATTATTGATTCCCTGACACCATTTATAAACCAATTGCGGTGGCGGTTCCTTATCACTAGGCTTAATCCACGAAGGGAACAAATTTCTCTTCTCCGCCTCATACCAGCAGTATTGATCTAGATAAGCATCTGTGATCTTCTCCAAAGCATCTATTTCATACACAGGAACAATATGGCTATATAGATCCATGAATTCAATTTTAACCTAACAGATATTGATTTTATTGATTTCACAACAACTATAATTCACCTCTTCGAAATTTCTCAATGTCAATAAATGTCTTTTAATTCTAGAGAGAGCTTCATGTGGATTATCGTAAGACCTTTCAATCATACCCAGCTCTTCTCGTTGATTGTGATTTAATCGATTTTTCACACTGAAAGCTTCTTTGAGTCGTTCCAAGGCCAAAATCAATAATTTCGTGTCGTGCTTATAAGTCAAAGGGGGAAATGGAATAGGCGAGTAGCTTCTACTGTCTAACCAATGCACTATTGACACATATATAGCAACACCTTCTTCATTGGACAAATAAGGCCCATCTTTGAGATAATTATTCTGTCTCTCCTGTTCTGATTTGAGATTTAATCTCGTCAATTGGCCCAAATTTTTCTTGCACACAGTTTTATCAACAGTTGCTCCCCGACGAATTCGTTCTCTATTATAATGCGCAGTCTTTGTCCACCAATCACTCTTATTTTTCACATATCTCAATATCATATTTTCAATCGGTACTGGCAAATTGGGAACTTTCCAGGGAATATTTGCTTTCCAACATCTCCACGCCTCACTTAAATGCTGTAAAATACATTTGGCTTTAGCCTGCTTAATTCCTTCCGGCATCATATCGATTATATCGTGCAATACAGAAGCTCTCAACTCTAAATCATAATGAGACTCGACACGTTGCTTGGTAACTGTTTTAGCAACACCCTTGCTGTGCCGTCCTTCAAACTGCCGAGAAAGTAAATTACCCAGCCATCTTTCCAGCAATGGAGTTACACCTCGCAAGAAAAACAACCAAACACGCCACATCGGTGCCCAGAAACCAACACCGGGACCCTTGGTAACATTACCGGTATTGAATCGATAATAAATCAAATGTTTCAAGTCTTTGCACATTCTTATTTGTCTCATCAGTTTATATTTATATCTGTACATGCCTGTCAATTGGCCGACGTGAGAAAATATATACTGCAAACCATCAGCCAATTGAAAAGCATCAATATTACCCAATCGGTATTGTACATGGCAATCTACTACCAATTTCGTAAATCTTAAAATTTCTCTCATTAAATGAAAGGCATTTCCAAATCGAGACTTTTTTCTTTCTTTAGTAGTTAAAGTTTTGACGGGCTTCAAATTGAAATTGTAATCCAAATGAAGATAATTCAAATTCTTTCGATGGATGAGCAAATTTAACATGTTATGACCTTGTTTACAAACCTGCAAGCCAGCTTCCACCCAATCCAGTGTAGTGGTTTGGAAGAATTTTGTTGCTTTAAAAGTCCTAAACAAATATTTACGACGTTGGTTTTTCGGTCGTTTATGCTTCAAAGCATTTAAAACGTAGTATTTTAATAGTTTTTGATATGAAACTCTCACTTTTACAGGCATACTACTTGGACAATGCTCCAGATACCAACTCTTCACCAAAGGCACATCTATAGCACGTCTACATCTACCAGAGCGTGTATTGAAAGGCCTAGGTGCCCATAAAAGTGCTATACCATTTGCTGTATTATCAGTATATAAAGGACTGTGATTCATTAATGGGCGAAAATCAACAGGAAATTTTAAATCCTCCATAAAAATATCATCATCAATAACGACGTCAGTGTCTGCGTGTCGTTGGGTTATTGGATTTATTAAAGGATCGAAATAAAAAGCTGGTAGATCAGGATCTTCTGTTTTTATAAAAACGACATTAGGTGTATGGTACCATGAAACGTGAACTTGAAATGGATAGCTATTATATACATATGGAAATGCTATTCTGTACTCGGTTCTTATTGGATGGCGTATTATGACTTTATTGATATCATTAAACTCATTCCAATCTTCATCTTCTAAATTTCTATCTTTAACAAGTGGCTCAAATTTTGGACCTCCGGGCAATGCAACATTGAGAGCTTTTGCTGTATAAAATGACTTCAAGTTGAAAAGATAAAAATAATTTTCGTCTAATATATCGGTTAATAACGTGTTCGCTAACCGATAAAGATGTGACATTTGATTTAAAGATAAATTCCATCTTCTATAAGTTTCTCCATTGACGTGAGCAGTATTAACCAAAGGTTTTGGATCATAAAACCAATCATAAATTCCCCTATCTTCCTCTGAATCAAGTTCCATTTGTATAGGTTCTAATGGTTCTACGTCGAGGATATTGTCTGCATAGTCTAATGGCGGCTCGTCGTCATCAAAAGCTGGAAATCTCATACGTTTAAAATGTCGTCTATCACGCTTTTCTCTTCTCATCATAATCCACATTGTTGCCCATTGAGCTATATAAACAGGTTCAATAACCCAGGGAATTTCATTAACAAATGTTATGGCACCAGTAATATGATAAACAACTTTAACTTCTTTAATTTGTTCCCACGGCATAGGCATATTTTCAAGTAATTTCATAAGAGAGTGAGGCATATACTTTAATGAACCCAAATAAACTCGCTTATCGTGACGAAATTTTCGATTTGTCATATCACCATGATCTCTAACGATTTTACGCAAATGTTCAGGAGGCATATCCTCCTTTTGTGTATCCACAAATCCAAATTTTCGTTTTTCCGAGTATCTCTTTGAACGTAATTGTTGCCATTCACGAGCTAAATGATTAAATAATAAAGTTACCAACAAATTATAAAAAATACCTTTTTCAGTAAGATTCATTTAATGAATTTTAATAAATTCAAATTTATATTTATTTAAACAACTTATAACTTATTCTGAAAATCATAATGGTTGATAAAGTTTTACTTTCCAGATATAGAACGATAAAGTACGAGAAATTTGTTCACAGTATTATTAATTTGATAACGATATGTATAAAAATTTTAATTAAATTAAAATTATTTTCAATTAAGTTAAGGTTAAGTTTTAATTTAAGTTACATTAAAAATTAATTAATTAAAATGTTCGTGTAAAAAAATTAAATTACCGAAATGTATTAGATGATAATAGATCAATGTTATTTTTGGGATAACTACAATTTCATCTTTTATTTATTTTCAGAACGTTGTTAAAATGGTGATTATGTAGTGTATTTAAAATGAAAACTTTCCTGGCCCATTTAATTTTTTTAATTAAAAAAGATGGCTTGTTAATGTGATAACACACTTTTAGTGTTGGAGTCAATAAAATCTCATGAAGTATTTCAACTCAAAATTTATGTGGGTTATGCTGTGCTAGTAAGTTAACCTGACTTACTTAGTTCTCATCACAACTGCACCGAAACATTATTTTCATTATTTCTCACTCGTGCTGGTAACACGAAACAAAATTGTGACTATCTACAAAGGTGAGACTATAAATAGAAGGTGTCTATGCGACTTTATCATTAACGGTCTGTTTTCCAAACAATTTTAACTTTCAATCCCTTAATAAATCGAGTAAATTGAAATGACTATTTAATCTTAAATAAATTAATACAAAGAAAATTGAATTAATTAATTAAATAACACATATATTTGTACGAGCTGCTTCCTCGCCACTCGTTGCTCTGTGCGCTTGCCCCAACATTCGGATTTCCTTACGTTGGAGTTTTCAAATATGCCAAACTCATACGGGGTCACATGATCTTTTAAATCTTTTAAACTAAAATTGATGCAAATTCACTTAGTTGGGGCTTCAGCAAATTACACTTACAGTGAGAATAATTCGTGGTCATTGTATATAGTTGAGTGGATCACATTCTCTGATACTTCATTCTAAAGCTGTGTCAAACTTGACTCCATCAGCCTGACCTTCAATTTAGTAGGCTTTCGTTCTATTTGATCTCATTTATATTGTTCTTGTTATATGATGCCAAATTTCTATGGGCTTGAACTACGTTGCTTCCATTTCATGGCAAAACAGTTTTAAACCATTTATCTAACTTGATTTGCGCATCTCTTTTTCAGTATTTTCAGTTGGAATATATTCGTTCTGAAGTATTTTTATATCTTGTGCACTATAAAAAATCCTCATATATGAAGTAAATGGTCTTCCTGTTTATTATCTTAAATGTTTGTTTTCAAAATAGTCTATAACTATTTTCACCTTCAATTAAATCGTTTTCCTAGTCTTTGAAAATCTCAATAAGTTTAAGTTTTATTGAGTATTGTTATTCTTCATGAAGGGTTGGAATAAGCACGTGAAATTGAAATTATCTTACCTTATAATCAACAACGTGTAGAATTTATTGAAATTGTACTCAATAATAATTTTATATAGTTACTGGAGTCACATCTATAGTTGTCAAAATTATAAGTCGCCGACACTGAAATTCCTCATTTTTTCATTTGCTTGTCGAAAATTACATTCGAAAAACCTATTTAAACACTTTGCAGTTGATTCAAATATTGGTCAATGTCACAATAAGTTTGGTGTTTCAAAATTGAGGTAAATGAACAAATAAAAGTTACAACTTGTATTGATTTTTTCATAAAACACTTTCGGTTAATTTAGCATAGAAGACAAACTTTTGGACAGAAGAAAACTGAATCAAAGAGTATACTTATATGAAAATTATTCATATCATATTCAGTCTCTTGAATAAAGAAAAAAGTTATCCATTTGTCATAAGTAATGTGGTAAAATAAATAATTCACTCTGTAAGATGAATATAACTATGAATTTATATTTAATATAAATACTAACAAAAGTAATTGGTTCCTTGTTATTCAAGTATGTCGTGATCACATCATTTTGTTATTATACTATAATATTTAAAAGTTAAATTAAAAATAAATTAAATAAAAGTAAATTCTATTTTTATGCGATTTTCTTTTATGCGGTCTTTTTATACAACTTTTTATACAACTTTTTTGTTAACTGTTTCGTGGTGTAAATTATTGTCAGCTGTTTTGTTTTTAGTAGAAAAAGGTAAAAATTTTAAAAATTATTTATTTATAAATGTTAACTGAATAAAACTTATTTTATTTTAAAATTTATTGTTTGAATTTTTTAAACTATTTTATTTTAAAATTTATTGTTTGAATTTTTTCAAATTTAAATGAAAATCTTTTCTAGTAATTTCAAAATTGATTTTATTCGATGGTAAAAAAGAATCACAAACGAACAGGAATTTCTTTGGAAATTAAAATTGCAATTGTAGATCGTTTGGCGAAAGGAGATAAATCTGCGGATGTTGGTAAGCATTTTGGTTTCGGTGAATCTACTATAAGAGCCATTAAAAAGAATGAAGTTTTAATAAGAAAAAAGGTTCTACGCTTCTACGAGCAATTACAACCGTCTCCCTCTACCCCTCATTCTGGTACAAAATTTTCAGCAAGCAGATAATGAATAGGTGTAATTATCATTTAATTTCTAAGAAAAGTAAAATAAAAAACTAATTTTGGTTTCGTGATTTCAATTTGTTTTAAAACTATGAGCCTCCTTTCTTCAAACACTTTTAGATGCTCACCATAATCCTCTCCTCAATTTTTTTATGCGATATTTTGGTTATATTTTTGGTTTTATACGGTTTTCGAAAATTATGGAACTTATCCCTAAATATTCAATGTAGTTATGTTTTTTATGTGCGATTTTTTATGTTTTATCTCATAAAAACAGAATTGAGTGTATTTGTTTATATATTTATTTACATCATCTGTCTTTTTAATTTCAAAATAAATCCAAATGCCCTACAAAATTGCTGAAGAAAAAAAACAAAAATTATATCGAAGATAAAGAATCAATAATAAATTTCTTATCCGAATTTAGTTAGTGTTATAAAAAACTTGCAATTTTTGAAAAATTAAATTTTCACAAGTTATTTTCCATTTTATTTTACTATTATAAGAAAAACAACGAATAATTAAAAATGCAAATCAAGTATAACGGTAATCGAGGGTTGCAAGTTTACTAAATTTATAACATTAAAAAGAATGTGAATGTTTGAAATATGTCGACATCGCTCAAAATATGAAAATGTATTGAATTATCCGGGTCTTTTAGGTAGTTGTTTTAATAAAAATTATTGGAAAAATCGTTTTATTTTATACTGAAAGCTATTAAAGATGGGAAATTAAACCCCGCTTAGTGCTTCAATTTATTAAGCCACCACAAACATTCAAAATTGAAGATTATACAAAAAGATTCTTCAAACAAACGTAGAAGGCCATAGAACATCATGAAACCGCATAAATACAAGTACCGTGTTTCAGGAATTTAAGGAATTTTTGTTATTGAAATGGAAAAAAGTAGATAATGGGTTGATTTAATTCTGCCAACTATTTTTCGAGGTTCTCAAAGAGGTCTTTTAGTGTGGGATTCGACCAGCACTCATCGTGCCAAAGACATGAAACAATTTCTGGACAAGAGAAGAATTGATCAGATAATGATTCCCATTGAAATGACTTCATACCTACAATCTTTAGATCTTGTCATAAACAAACCATTCAAGGATTATTTGCGGATTGAAGTTAATCATTACATCGAACATAGAATGGAGACAAACCGACGTGGAAATTTACTAAGCCAAACCTGACAGAAATCGTAAAATGGGTAAATAAATTCATGGAATAAAATTACCGACAATTGTGTTCCTTCGAAGAAAGTTATATCGCTAAATACGAGAGATTTGGTTCACGTATTCTAGAAGAGATCCATATGCAAGTAATACAGTCTGGTGGTCGAAGTTTGATTTGTTATGACGAGGTTCCATAGGAGGATGAAATGGTGTTAGAATAAATGTTTCATGTTTCTATTTTTTAAATGTTTTGTTAATGTACGTTGCTCTTACTTAACAAATAAAAATTTTTGAATATATATATCTTGAGATTTAATAAAGTAACGTGTTATGTACTTTTTTTTATTCACAAAAATAAAATCTATATCGAAAATAAGACTTAGTTCATTTTTGGCTATGGAATTAATATAACACCGCGTCTTATATTCGAGGAAAAACGGTACCTGGAGAATTTGAATAAATCGTGTCATCATTCGATAGAGAAAATTCATTTATAGATCTAATAAAAATGTCATATTATCGATTAAAAATAAAATTTATGATAAAATAAAAATTTAGGAAAATAATAATGAATCCCAATCAGAAGCTCACATATTAGTAAATTCTGTATTTTAATCACCATGAAACAAGGGAAATTGAGAAATAATGAAAATAACAAAAGTAAAAAATTTATTCTAAGAAAATGCATCAAAATAACAAATGAAAATGAATCAATTATGTTCAAGTGAGTTATCAAGAGATTTAATAGACTGTACATCTTCTTGCATCAATTTTATTACACGAGAAACTAAAATAGATAGAACATTGTCCAGATGATCTAGCACTCCCCGCTGTAACCATTTCGGAATTGTTGTTCTGGCTTTTCTAAATCCGACCATTTTCAGAATTTGATCAAATGCTGGAACCGAAACTTGATTGGCTTGTAACCATCGACATTCAGGACTGAGATTCCAGTGTATTATGGTATATTCTCGCATATCTTTAACAATAGGAGATCCAGTAGATGCTCTGTTGTCAGGACAATCAACAGAATCTTGAATTTTCTCTTGGATGTAAGAATTGATAAGAGTCGGCAACCAGGGCACATCGATAATCCCCAGTTGGAGAACTCCGTGGAAATCTGTGTGGAAACTCAATTCGACTTTTGAATCAATACTTTCATCTGCGGTCTGTGGACAAATCATTGACTGTCGATGATCAGTGGTCAGGCGAGAAGAAATGGACGGAATGACAAACAGTATATCGGCATCTCTGGAAATGTTAAATGGAATATGTCGATCGGTCTGTTTGGAATTTGGAACTGAAAAACTCGTGAGTAACACATTATGCTTTTCCGATTGTGGATTATTCGATTTCAAGAAAACCGTTATGGCATTATCAGCGGGTTTAAAGGCGAAATAAAACCACTCATCGATTCTCGGATGGGATTTATTATTGGCTGGGTTGTCTTTTCCTCGTTTTACTTTAACCACATAAGCCATGTGAGGTCGGAAATGAGGTTGTCGCCCGAGTTCTAAACTCAAAACCTGTCGGATATTGATAAAATCTTCAAAACTGCTATAGACCAGAGTTTCCATACTTTTGGTTTTTTCTGAACCTTTATCGTCTGTCATTTTTTGGGCTTCAGTTTCGAAACTAATAGTCGGATATTGGATATTGAACACCGCCCAGTCTGGCGCAGATTTGAAATTACCGGCAAAACAGGCGACTCCTAAACTCCGACCAATCAACTGAAGAGATCCACCGACAATTCCTAAATTCAGACAGCCTGGAGGCAATATGCTATGGATTTCTGGACTATCTTCCGAGTAACAAGGTAGTCTTAGAAATGAATTCAATGCCAAATTATAAGTAGACTGCCAGTGACGTTGAAAAACTCTGCAAATGAAATCCATCGTATCTTCTGTTCTAGATGAAGCGTTTGCAGCAGAATATGATCTCAAATTAAATCCGAATCTATCCGATGACAAAAAAGATTTTCGACTCTCACGAACTTGTTCGGTGAAATATTCAGTTAACTTAATTCCCGATTTAATCAGATCTGGAGTAGTTGTTCGGCCTATGGCAAATTGACATTGATCCCATTTCATTTCTCCTTGTACGAGAATGACCACACAAGCCTGATCACTATTTGCCGATGCAAGATTCAACATTTTCGATTGCTGAGTGTTCACGACATTTTTTGTCAATTGACGAATAACTGAATTTTGCCATTCATCATGCAATGACAATTCCACACTCGATATCCGACCCAATAATATATTGGTATTCATATATTCGATTCGGATTTCGAAATGGCCAACAGTTCCAACCAGTCGATGCTCCGGTTCAGAGTTGCAATCCTCTTTGATATGCAAACCCATATCCAGTCCATACAATCCTACTTCTCCGCCTACGATTCCTCCTTGACTATTAAACCTTGCGTCTTTAATACCGATTTTGATTTGATTGTTTCGACTTTTCAAACTATCCATCATTAAATGGCCACGGCTATATATTTCCGACAAATTAAAGTTTGTTATTCCCATTGCACTTCCCATTGACATTTCAAAGTTCACTTTATCCAAGTTAAATGCAAAAAGAAGAAGTGATTGCCAAGTTGATGTTGTTAAACTGCAAGATTTGCTGGATTCTTTAACCGATGGTTTAGGAAGAGTAGATTTTTCATCGAATTTAAAAACGACTTTCGAGTGATCGTCTTTTGGCGCGGGTGTATTCATCAATTTCGGACGCATTCGAGTTAGAGAAGTGTCAAGAGCTAAATATTTATTTTTATCACCTGAACTCAGTCGCCTGTGGTGATTTTTGTCATGGATTTTGAGATCAGCACTTCCAGGCATTTCACCAGATGCACCGATTGGATGAACACCAGAAAGATGCCTTGGTGATACTCGATCTTCATTCTCACTAATTGAAAAGTCTGGGATATTGTTTGTTGAAACATCAACAGTTTGCGGAGGTGCTAAACCTGGATCATCTCCAAGGAACAATCGACGAGCCAATGAACTTCTATACCAAGCTATTGGAATAGCCAGAATTTCCTGAGTTCTTCGTATATCGTATTTAAATTCAGCAGAACCGATGTCAACGATTGATGAAATTTTTATATTGTTGTTTGTGGTCATACTATCACATGGATTGTTGGGTTCGGCTAACATAGTCAATTGACGCATTCGGCATAAATTGAAGCGTACATTTTGAACCGCCAATGTTAAAGAATGATTAGCATCTATTGGACCGGCTACATTTCCATAAGGATGCAAAACAGAAATTTTGAATTCCTTCATTATACAAGTAACACTCAATCCACCTTCTGCAAACAATTGAGCATGGTCCGGTAAATATTGCACTTGTAATTTTTGACCGAGATCTAATAGATCACTAGCCGAAACATTGTTTTTAATTGGAGTAAAGATTTTATTAGAAGATATATCCAATTGGCTGCGTTTTGTTGTGAATATCAAATCAACCGACGGTAAAGACATTAAACATTGAACAGGTGAAATAGGAACGCAAACAAATCTTAATGTAGATGGCTCGACGTAAATATGGACGATAACATCAACCGGTAATGATTCATTGAGTAAACTCGAAGACTCATCACTTTCTCGACTTTGATTTTCACTATTTTTCTCGAAATCTATATCTTCAGTCAAAACCGGCAGAGCCTCAAGAGCTTGTTCGACAAAATCTATCAATGATGGATGAACAAGCAAATCTTTAGGAAGTTTTTTCAAAAATATGAACGCATATAAATCCGATTTTTTCTGTTTATTTTTTTGATTAATTTGTTTATTGGCGGATGAGACATCATTTTTGTTTATTACTTCTGATTTTGAGTTGTAGAAAAGTTTCAATCCGACAGCTGGAATATAGAAAATTGAAATTTCAGATGCTATAGGAGTATAATTCAAAGAATCTTTGTATCGTTTAATTAGGGCGTTTAGTTGTTCTTCTTCATTATTCAAAATTGACATCGTTCCATTACGATTGTACCTCATATCGGTTAATGCTTCTAAAGGATTCATAAATTTATTTATAGTTTGAGCTGCTTCTGTTTGGTTAATTTTTGGATGAAGTACACATCGGCCCGAATCTACATGAATGTTTAATTTCAATTCAATTCCAATAACTGCTTCTGGATTTTGTTTTTCAGTAAGAGCTTGATGAAGTTTCTTTTTCGGCTCACGCATAATTACAGGAGTTGCAGTGAAATCTTCTACACTACTTTGAGTATTGCTATTAGCGTCAACAAATTCATCTATGTCTTCGGGATAACCTGATTCTATAGAAATAGTCTCAGGAGCATCAAAATACATAGAATCCGCTCGGTGTACTTCTGGTGGAGTCAATTTTTTAGTTATGCTGAGAGTCGAAGGTCGATTTATTTGACTGTGTTTATACCCTTTTGGAGATAATAAATCAATACCTTTCCTCGATAATTCCTCTTCACTTATTGATTGTCTTGCATTGGTATGTTTTAATGTTGAAGTATTACTTGAAGGTAAACCGATTCGATTGTCAATTGAATCCACAGGATTTACACGCATACTAACTCGAATAGGCGGAGAAGGATTTGAGGTGGACAATCGATTAGTGCTCAACGAATCACTACGCTTAATAGAACTATGCTTAGGTTTAGGAAAGAATTGAGGCAATTTCGGACGTTTAAATTTATGTGAATCCAATGATTTTCTATGATTCAAATTATAATTGGGGTGATCTGTGACGTCATCCATTGTTTCATTTAGAGAGTTCAAATTTATATGCTCATGTGGGCTATCAAATAACTGCGTTGGTTGACCTCGAAGTAAAATACAATCCGACTTGATATTATGCACTCTAGGAGACATGGTCTGAGTTCGAGATTGTTCTTCCTCATCAGTGTCTTTCAGATTAATCATTGAAGTCAAAATAATTGAGAGTGTTTTTAATCGTCGACCAATATTCCAATCGAGATGCGTTTCCAGGCCGCACATTTTCCAAATAACATCTAATTGAATTCCTTTTGTAATGTCTCCGTGTTTTAGCTTCGAGCACACTTGAAAAGTTCCATTTGGAACGACACAGCCATTTATAACAACAAGTTGATCTTTTCCCTTATGGGACACTAAAAATCGTTGTATATCTGGTTTCCAATCATCAGCACCAACATTGAACTCTTCATCAAATCTTACGCAGAAATTTATAAATTCTCCTTCACTAGCAAAATCTTGTTTAAAACAAGAAGATAATCTCGCATTTTTCAAAGTAACAACCATATTTGTACGTGGATCATAGTCTGTACATGTATAAGATGCAGGGAATAATGGTATGCAAATTCCAAGGTCATCGATCATTAATTGTAAAAAAAGGACATCTTGCTTAGCATTGTTTTGATATATTGTGTTTCCATGACTTGTACTACCACTACTTGGAGTGGTTTCTTGATGTAAAGTAGAATGACTGCGTGAATGATGACCAGGTAAAGACCCATTTGGTGTGCACGCTTGTGAATGAAGAGTCATAGTTTTTTTCCATTTTTCGAATTCCTCTTTATACAATTTCCACATTAAAAGACCTCTATCGAAAGCAACTGGCTTGATCCAAAAGATAGGACGAATTAGAGAAATAAGATATGCTTCACGATTTTCATTATATAAATGAACAGCAGTTTCTTCAGTCAGTAAGGACCTTAGAGATATTCCAGTTTTGAAAAAAGCTAATGTTTTAAAATCAGGAGGTTTTTCCGCATAAACAATATCTTTGCACAATTGCCCAAGTTCTACGCTAATATTTTCTATTATGGCAAAGACGAATATAGAATCTTTACTATCTAAAAAAATAAGATTAATGAATTAAATTAAAAATGAACTATTTGAAAGAATTCGCAATCAATTTTTTTGCATTGAAGTTTAGGAAATCTTGAAAGAATTTACAGTTGTAATTCTCAAAGAAATCAATTTTTACAATGAAGCAGATCAAAAAGTACATTTTTTCGATTATTATGCCACAAATAAAAAAAAATTTTAAATATTTTTTGAATAGAGAAACCAATACTTAACCTTACACTGCACATTTTTCTGGCCATAACTTAAAATGTACACATTGTTAAATACATAAATACATATTTCATGGAGAATCATAAATAAGCCATCTTTCCATTAGAGGAGGATATGCCCGAAAGTTATTGTTTTGTTTAAAATCTAAAAATTTAGTTCCAACTTTCATTTCAGTGTTTACACAATTTATAACTAAAAATAAAAAATTGTGCAAAAAATAAAAAAAGTAAATCACACAAAAAAACATTATAGCGTTGCAATTAAATGTACTGATAAATTTGATTAAAATATCCTTGTTAAGATATTTTTTTGAAAAGTTGAAATATATGAATCGATTTAATGCATATTTTCCAAAAACGTGCAGACATCAAGGCACCATACACGTTAAAGAACACTATTTCAACCTACCAATAGAACAAAGGTTCAGAAAAATAGCTAGTTTTTGTCGTGAAACAATTTGTGTTTTTAAATATTGGAAAGGTTTACCGAATGTAGGCCATTTTGAGACAACGAAGACCATGCACAGAAAAAAAGCAGAAAAAATTAAACAGCGATGAGAATCTTATAAACTAACGCTGGGAAAATTGATACAGTGCAAAAATATAATAATTAATAATGCAGATATACAATTACACAGTAAAATATGTAAAACGTAAATTATAAACAAATTTGTAATAATACTATCCTTGTTTTGTCAAACTATTGCACATTTTTATTACTTTGGGATTTTTACGGGTTTCAAGCGATCAAGCAATGATATTTATGAAAACTCTACCACATGGACAGATAACTTGGTAAGATTTGATAAGACTGTTAAACAAAGAAAAAACATTTCAATTAAATATTCATTAGAAAATAATTGCAAAATTCTTATGGAAGATTCAATTACCTTGCAAGTAGTATAAGTGTCACAAAAGCAGATCTAAAATGATTGCTAGAGAATTGGAAGCTCTGTGTGTTCGAGATTTAAATTTCCTTGTTATAATAGTAAAGTCTGTAATACAAAAAGTGCAAAATTTAATATCTGAACAAGACAGCTTTCTAAAGCGTCCTGGTGAAAAGGCAGAAGAACAGTTTTCCAGCATATTTGACATTATCCGTACTTCTGGAGAGGCTTAACAAGGAAGATAGGGAGTAATACGAAAAATAAATCATAAGTGATGGAAAAGTTGGTCACACCACGACTAAATGCATTTAATTACATCGACCTAAAGTAAAGAAAGAACCAACTACATTTGCACTGCAAAAATCTCCTGAGGCTCTAAATTTACGATTCATATTGAGTAATAAGTATTTATGACACTATGTTACTTGAGTTTGAAAACAATATTTTTAAATAAACCACAAACAGTTGGTTAGGTTATTACAAAAAAGCCAATAAATATATTTTGGTTTTAACTCATTTCTCATATGGTAGCATCGTGGTTGTCAAAATATTTAACAAACAGCAAAAATAATATAAACAGACCAAATCAGAAGGGGGCAGCTGGGCCTCCACTGGGAAAGAACCACAAAAAGGCCTCCATAAAAAATAATTAATACATACAATTAACTTTTGACTTTTATAAATTGTAATATTATTTTTAATTGTTATTGCAATTTTAATTTAGTAAGAGATTGTAAAATTGACAATAATTGTTAACCGTTAATTTTCATTTCCTAACTGCATCAATTTAAATATTAATTTAAATGTTTAAATTACAGTTATTTTGGCGAATAAAAAACAAGAAAAGTATTTGAATGTTTAAATTGCAAAATTAAATTTTTTTTTGTTTTAAATATTTCAATATAAAACTAACACATTTATATATAGCTTTCAGACTAAAAATTTTAAAGTTATAAGCCTTTAGGTATATGCGACATACGCAGTTGCCTGGAGCGGTATTATGTCATGGGCGGCTAAATTATGAAAAATTTGTGTTGAAGACTTGTAATAAAATTATAAGAATATCACTTCTTCATATTCTCATATTTTGGGTTTATACTTCAGAATAAATAGAAATTATAGATCTTTCTTAGAAAACTGAACCTAGTAAGTGCGGCATTTCCTTGCCTATAGCACAAAATTGTCTAAGGCCGGCACTATATATATATCCAGCTTCACGTCATACATGAACAGACAATCAATGGAATTCTTCTTGAACAATTTGGCTTCTATATAAACTTGTAATAATATGGCAACTTATAACGAAACTATTAAAATAAATAATTTTATATTCATCTTGTGGTAAATTTAGCTCACACTAGACTGGCAGTCAATGTGGTATAAAATATTAAGTACCCATAAATGATTAAACAAAATATAAATTAAAAGCTACTTTCGCTGACAAAAGCATTTAGATTGACGTCAGGATCTGGAAATACGTTGTCAGATTTCTTATTTTTGTCCGATGATTTTCGAAACCGATTATCCATGCTAGCAGTTTTACATTTGACCTCTCCATGACTGGAATGAACTCGGTTTGATAGTTCAACATCGATTTGTTGTGTTTCAAATTTTACAGCACCGCTTTTTGTTGTAGCAATCAATCGAATGCCATCCATTGAAACACGAAATGAAAATTTCGTGTTTCCTCTCGCTGCTCGATTGAGTAGTTTATTGTCCGTGGAAAAAGATTTATTGAACTCGTCATTTGTCTGTGCATTAAGCTTAATTTGATCTTCTCCAGCCATTTTTTGAATGACTTCATTGATTTCCTTTACAAACAACTGCACCGTAACGACTATGTAACTTAAAAGCGATGTAGCCAGAGTATGTTCAAGAGTTGAGACCGATGCTAGAATATCAATATAACTTCCTTCTTCGGTAATTAAATCCTGTGTCAATTTGCCTTGATTAAGGAGAAATTTTCCACCGTTTGAAATTCGTTTAGAAACCTGAGTACTGATTTTTGGCAATTGAATTGAAACACTTTTAGGAACTCCAGGAGGTGGATTTTCAGAGATGAAACTTAAATAATGATTTTTAATCGACACATTTAACTTGCTATCATCTGCAGCGATTTTGCCATTCATATACACCGGTTCTAGTTGATAACGAGCAGTTAAGGCTTGGTGAAGAGCTACGGAAATTGTAAGGCCTTTAGACATACCAGTAACTATCATATTTATCTGTTTAACTGCCACTGGATCTTTAGTAGGATGCTCAATTATTGGACCGGTAGCTTTGGAATCAACAAAATCACTTGACTGTGTAGGATTTAAGGAATTCAAAAAAAACGCGGCTGTTTCAAAATGTGTTTGATTAGGATCATTTGACTTGTCTCCCGGGCCTCCTGCTCCACTAGAGCCTCCACCTTCCCAAAACTGTGGATGAGCATGATAGTTATACATCGAACTATAAGGCCGGAAGAATTCAGTCATTGTAGAACTAATTCGTTTGGCACTACGTTGCATCATATCTTTCAGTTTTACCGGATGATGGGGCAATCCAATATCAAACTTTCCCAATCCGAAAAAGCAGGAATTCTTTTCTGATTTCTTTTTCTTGTTAGATGAATACACAAAATGCGACGGGCTTCCTTTGATGTGAACTACATCCAGTTTTTGAGTTGGTATTTCTTCGAAAAGAATCGTTTCAAGCTCCCCACAATGGAGACTTAAACTGTGATCAGATGATTTATCTGTGAACATTCCTCGACCTTTAACACGTGATTTCTGGGAATATGAGCAGTGCAAATTCAACAACTTTCCTTCAAGATTCAATTCACTTAAGACTGCACTGAGGCCCATTTTTTTCACTTTCCCTGAACAGAAAATGACCAAAGGAATTCTTTCACCGTGAACCCACTGAAAGGTGAATTTTTGAATGGCTACTTGACCTCTGTCTGTGGTGTCTTGATGTTTTGAGTGATAAGTGTCGGTTGGAAAGGATTTCAACGATTCAAGTGCATTTGTCATGGACATAGTTATTTTGGAATCGCTATCTAAATGCTTTTTGACACTGTGCATCTGTGGTGTTCGACAAGAGCTTTGTTTACAGGAATTTCGAGAACCATTACGAGTTGATGTTTCATCAATTTCCTCTTTAATAGTAGGCATATGAAAGCCAAAAGGAGTAGGGACGGCAAAAGTATTTACAGGTAAACTAAATGAGCGTCGATTCAGGTTGAGAAAAATACTGTTGTTAGGTGGAGGTTGTTTAACGGTTTTCAATTCCGGAACACGAGAATAGAGATCAAGTAAACTGTACATTTGTCGCCAACATATGGGAATATCTTCTTGATCAACATCAACCAAAACATCGGAATGAAATCCAAATTCTTCGTCTTTAATAATATTTTTAACACTGTCAGATTTAGTATTTGTTTGTAAAGTTGAATAATAATTATCTTGAGCTCTCACTTCATTGGAGGAATTTCCGGTTTCTCCAGTTGTTACTGTGTCATTTGAAGATCCTAGTAAGAATATGAATAAACTCATTTCTCAAAATTTTCAAGGAATTTTTTAAAAAAAGATAATAAATGTTTTTTAACTACCTTTAGAATTTTGCTTTTGATGTCGCCTAGAATACATGGCCGTCCAATCATTTTGCCTACGATTATCGATATCTTCACGG
Source organism: Schmidtea polychroa (assembly GCA_959609185.1). NCBI lineage: Eukaryota > Metazoa > Platyhelminthes > Tricladida > Dugesiidae > Schmidtea > Schmidtea polychroa. Next base: position 22,932 of record CAUHTR010002829.1, read on the forward strand.
GCATCATTAGCACAATAAACCATTGTTACGAATTGATGAACTAATCTCAAAAGCGGCATGTTAATGTGTTGCTGAATATCTTGAATTTGCAAAATGACGAAAATTTGTGTTGTTGTTGGTTTAATATCTAATTCATTAATGGTTTCCTAAGAATGTTATAAAAATAACTTAATATTATTACAAGACCTTTATAATGACGATAATAAAAATATTATAAAAAAATATTTATATATATTAATAAATTAAACCATAACTTTTATTTTTTTTGACAACATGGCATTTTTATTTCAAAGCTATCTGAAAATTGACTTTTCTCTATTGAAAAATTACATTTATTGAAATATTTACAATTCCGCTAAATTGATTTTAATTGATTTTAAGCTAATTTATATTTTAATGCAAATTGCAGATTAAAAGCACAAATAATTTAATAATTAAAGCTTCATCTTTTATTTTCCTTTCATGTTTTATAAATACTTATTTTTAAATCTGCGTATGATTGTCAATTTTTTAGACTTTAAAACTGTTTTGAATGTTAGCGAAATTTTTTAAATGCCAAATTGTAGATAATATTCGATCATTTTCCAAATTACACCACTGTGATAGGAAATCCCATATTACTTAATTTTTTGATTTTTCTCCATATAAATCAATCAGATTATTAAATCCGTTGTATTTCACTGAATGATGAAAATATAATTTGCAAACCTATATAATACCAATGTTAACAATTAAATTAGTGATCTTATAATAATAATAATAATAATAATAATAATAATAATAATATTAATAATAATAATAATAATTATAATAATAATAATACATGATATTTTGTTTCTTCAAATCCAATAACATCTCTCATTGTAATTTTGGTAGAAAAACGTTCACATAAAAATGTAGAGCGGTTAATTAAAGGCTTTGGCGTTTTAAATCTTAAGCTGTAGTCCACCATCTTAGGTAAAGATGTTAATTGATCACTATTCCTTGAATTAACATCCACTTCATTTGGTTGCTTATTGTACTGAGATAATGGATTACTTTCAGATGGAATTATATCAATTCTAAAGGAATCCAGTAGGCCAGTGGCTCCAAAATAACCACCAAATTTTTTCATTAAAGTTGTTCTCCGAACTCCCTATAATAAAAGAATTAATATTTAGGTATCTAAATATCAATAAACATACTTTCACATGCAATCCTACAATTTCTAATAATGGCCGAAATACTTTTTGTGCTTCTTCCATATATCGAAAATGAGCTCTGAGAAAGTTTGCTTGTTTAAATTGATTGGTGACGAAAGCAGCATTGTTATCGTTTATTGGAACTTGATTTTGATTGAGTGGTTGCTGCACAAGAGGCGTTGTGATTGGGTAATTTTCTTCCAGCTAAATAACAAATGCTCTTAAAAAATTTAATAGTATTTAACAATGTTAATATGAAATCCTTAAGAAATTTCGAAAGCTTAATAACAGGGTTCGGCAACCTTTTAGCTGTAGTGTACCAAGTCACTCTGTCAATTAATCCAGTGTGCCATTTTATCTCTTTCTACAAATAAGTAATGGTATATGCCTGCCACATTAAATAATACAGTTCTTTATGAAAATAATTTGATCCCAAAATTAGTTTTTAAATATTTAATTGAAAAACAAACAAACATAAAATGCCATTGAAAACTCCACCGCGTGGCGTAGGTTGTCTTATAAGTTACAAAAAGTATATATTACCGATGTCACAGCATAGCTTAAATAGATGGATAGATAGAATACAATTTTGAATTATACATTCACAACTTTGGTGAAAACAATTATTTTTAGGCGTTTCCTTCGGAAAAATAATCCTAATTTAATGAAAAGGGAATGTAAAATGTGAATATTATATTATTATTATATATTATATATATTATACTTATTTTCTAATTGTTTAAAACAATGTAAATTTCGATTTCAAAGAGCTTCAATTTTTCTTAGAATAGTGAACAGTACTATAACTCCATTTCTAGAATATTTGCCATGTTTTGAAAGCTGGCTGTTTATTAAAAGACTGATTTCATTGTGAATTATTCACAATAAGCCGAAGAATGCCTATATATTTATTTTTGCACTTAGAAATAAAATAATATTTGGGTAAATTATTGATCAATATTTTTTGCATAGAATAACGAATGCGTTTAGATACTCCATTTATTGGAAAATTGTAAAACAAATATATACTACTGAAAAATACAGAGCAAGTTTTGTTATCATAAGATAATTTCGGCTATCGCAACTTGTTCACTCGTAACCGAGAATTATAATATAATAATTAAATTTACAACGAATACTTAGTATTTACTTACAATATTATATTTACAACATACTTATAACAAAAACCATCAATATTTTTTTAATTAACACTAGGTAAATACATTTGTATTTGCAACACAAATAATCAAAACTAAATAAATTAAAAGAATTAATAAAAACTTATTATAAAGAGCTTGAAGACTATAAATCAGTAATATATCGATGTTCTGGATATATTTACTGATTTACAGTCTTCAAGCTCTTTTTAATAAATACAATGGAAAAAAAATCAATGGTGAAATTGGAAAAAAAGTTTTTATAATTAATCAAAAAACTTGATTTCAAAAATTTTTCTTTCGATTAATTTTGTTAAAATTTTTATGCTTAACAAGTCTAAACATATTATAATATAAATATTGGTAATTTAGGACTTCTGAGATTTGTTTTTTTCATGTCGTGGCTAGTTGTTTCAGGCCCTCTTTGCTTTTTGAAATAATATTAAGAAACACCAGACATGAACGACGATCAGACAGAAGAAGTTATACACATTGCCTCTCAAAACGAGCTTTGAAAGATCAATCGAATTCGTAGACCTCCGCAAAGACTGGGAGAATGGGCTCTAGAGGAGGACATGAAATAATATTAAGAAATTAATATTATTAAAATTGTTTAAATAAACAGTTGTTTTTAAAGAATAGATTTTTGAATTAAAACGTATTATTCAATTCACTTCAAAGGCGTCACGAGCAGGATTACCACCTATGAATCTCACAAATGCAGACCAATGCGAAACGTGGCTACTCACATTTAATGCGATAATTAGGATAAACCAATGGACAGCTTCCGAAACAAAATTATCAATTACAGACAACTTCATGGCTTTATGTGGGTTCGAGGCACTTAACAAAATCCGATCAATTCTATCCCCAAGAACAATTCAAACGAGCAGATATGAAGAAATCGAATCAGCAATAAGGAAATACTTACATCCGTAATCAAGGTTGGTTGTAGCAGAAAGAAGCAGATATTTCAAGATAACACAAGAAAAATCCGAAAATATTTCAGATTTCATAGTACAACTTCGGCGATATTTCAAAGAACCACGGAGGAAATTTTATCAGATATAAAAGGTATTCTAATATACCAAGATGACGTTCTGCCTTTTGGAGAGAATGATGTTTCGTTAAAAAATCGGTTAGACGCAGTTAAGCAAAGCCTAAAAGAAAAGAAAATCACCGTAAACAAAGAAAAGTCAATTGAATACGTAGATGAAATTACATTTTTAGGATTCAATATATCTAGTCGAGGTATTCAACCGGATAATAAATTAGTAAGAAAATTGCAAGACATCATTGTTCCTACGAATAGGAAAGAATTAGAAAGCTTTATCGGGCTAACAAATTATTTTGGTAGACTCATTCCAAATACTCGGACAAAATTGCATCTTTGAACAGCCTGAGAAAGAAAGATATTTATTTCATATAGATCAAAATTATGATTTAATTGAAAAAAAGCTTAAAAATAAATTATTTTGACACATCTCCGTCACTAGGGTTAATACTGACGTGTAATTGGTTGATGTCAAATAAATTTGATACTATTAGATGTACCAATGTCATGCAACACAATAATCACGGTATTGCTGAAATATAAATATCCCATCATCAATTATAGCACATTTTTATCTTACTCAAATAACTGGCCAATTTTTAGTACTTTTAACATGAATTCACGATGTTTGAGTATGTCTATTACTAAACCCTGAATTCATAGGAATGGATTTTTTCAAATGGGATTCAAGATGAAAACCAAATGGCTAGTGGCGTTTATATTTAATAAATCAAGTTAAGGTAGTTATTGGCAGACTGAAGTAAACATATTCAATGTTATTCAATACGAGAATAATAGTTTTTTTGTCCATGAATAACTAATTTTCATAGTGCAAAAAAATGCAATTTTTGACTCTTAAATTATTTTAAGACTAATTTTTATAAAATTCCATGTCAAAACCAATTCTACTCAACACAAATATCTTCAAAAGGTCAAGAAAGTGCTTCAAAATAACTGTAAAAATTACACTAGAGAAATATTTCAAACATTTCATTTGACAAATCATGTTGCTAATAAAACAAATATTTGTCAAATTGTTACCAAATTAAAAATCATGTGAAACTGACGATCCAAATATGAAAATTCACAAAATTATATTTGATCAATTTCTATTTTTATTATTAAGTAAATATTAATTTTTTTCTGACATTTTAATAATATCACTAAGATACAGTGAAAACCAAAAAAAGAGTTTAATTTATATAAGTAAATGAATTTAAAATGAATTAATTTTAGAAAATTCAAAAAATATAAAGTTTGTTTTCACAAATTGCGATAAATTTTGTTGATTTAGAATAGATGTTTTGTCATAATTTAAGTATGTATCGAGGCAGTGATGAAATCAAATTACAAAAATCAACAAGCAATAACTAACGTCATCTTGAGGATCGAGTTGGAAATCAACTGATACTGGACTGTTTTCATTTAGATCCTTCATAAATTTGCTGCTTGAGGCTTTATTTGCATCATGCAGAAATCTTTCCATAATCGGGTTTTCGACGTTTACATTTTCATTATTTTGAATGGAAATATCATGGGCATAATCCGAAACGGGTGATTTATTGACACATGGCTCCTCAGAATTGAAGTGATATAGTTGACTGTTAGCAGTAGATACATGGATTAATCCGCCAGGAGTACATATTCTTTGGATACTGCCCACATTGATATGGTTGAAATCATTAATATAATTCAAATTTTGAAAACGAGATATTTTCAATTGAGGGTCTACTTCAACAAGGTGTTGCCAATGTCGAGTAAGAGCAAGAATTCCCCTTTGTAAAGTGACTGTTTGAGGTAGAGTATCATCTTTTAAACTTCGCTCAATTTCCATAATTAAATTTGGGTCTGACTGAAGATACATTCTGATTAAAGTGAAAATTTGACAAGTGGGTTCATATCGGATTGCTCTGGCGAGACTTGTTCTCCATTTGTCATAAAAATTGAAAGCCTAGATAAAGAAATTAAAAATTTTCAATTAACCAAAATTTGTAGAAATTATCTATCTTTAAATTATTCTGTTACATTTATTAAAAAGCTTGAAGACCTTGATATATTTACTGATTTATAGTCTTGAAGCTTGGAAAAAAATCAGTGGTGAAATTGGATAAAAAATATTCTGTTATTTATATATTTAAATCGCGAGAAAGACAAAAAACTGAATCTCGAAATTTATTCAATGTTAAAGGAAATGTTTTTCATATAAATTTCAATATTTATAAAAAACGTTTCATTATAATTATTTAAAAATATAGATTTTGAAAGAACATTTACCAGGAGCAAAATTTGAAAAACCACAAAATCATCTAAGTTTCGTTGGATCTAAAAATTTCAATAAATTTTTTTTTCATAAATGACCTATAAATTTTTATCCGGATTAGACGAAATTGAATTATTTCATCAAAATTTTAACAAATAAATATTAATCTAACGAAAAGCACCAAATCCAATATATATTTCGACAGAATGAATCACTGTCATCTTCGGGTAGAATTGAAATCGAACTAAATCAATATAAATTGCTCTTTTTTTAAACAAACTAATTAACTAATTCATTAATTTTTTAAAAAGAGCAATTTATATTGATTTAGTTTGATTTCAATTCTACCCGAAGATGACAGTGATTCTGTCGAAATATATTGTAGTAAAATATATAAATTGGATTTGGTGCTTTTCGTTAGATTTAAATCGATGCCATTATTTAGCGATTGTTAAAATAAATATTAATTATTAGAAAAATTCAATATCATATTGAGTCAAAGGTTATTCATGTTTTTTAGTTATTTAAGAATATTTTGTACCAGATCATAATATGAATAATATGATCAGAGTTATAACAATTTGTGTAAACAAAATATTCACATAAAAAGAAAAATATCTTTTGACTCAACCTGGTAAAATTGTAACATTTATTAAAATATGAAATTATATTTGATTGATTAATAATTTCCTTTTCTACCTTGATCATCGGATCATTATAATTTTTGAAATAATCTTCTTCAAACATAGGTAACAGAATAATTAACAGAATAATAACAGAAGGTAATTTCTTTTCCAACATTAGTTCAGTTTTTTCATCATCTTAAATTCCGAGGTTTTTACTTTTGGATTTGTAAGAATATCCGAATCAACATTAACCTGTTAAGTGTCACCAGCCTCATAAGATTTTCCTTAAAAGCTACCTCAAAATATGCCAATTACCCAATTTTTGTTCAATGTCGATTTTCAGAGGTCGCATGAGACTAGAGATTTGTCTATTGAACTTGGGACAGTCCTAATCAAATCAAGACACCTACCAACTGTGATGGTGATGCAAACTTGCTTCGGAAATTATATATTTACTAATGAAATAAATTCTTATCTATATTATAAAGTTAATGATCAAAATCTACGTTATTGAAATGCTTCTAATTCGTACAGGATTCGAAAGTGTAAAAATATATGATTAAACTTAAAACGATAAAATATTTTTAAACAAAATTTTAATATGAATTAAAAAATAAACCAATAAAATAAAATTACTTTATCACAATGACCAAACATTATATTACTAAAATGACTTATTTCCACGTGTGAAATTTGGGTCATAAGGCAAGCTAACACTGCAAGTTGCCGCCTTTCTGTCAACTGTTTCAGCTTATCACATGAACGGATCAGTCGATAAAATGGATCCATCCACGATTTTATCATCGGCGTAGCTGTACTTAACAGATTCCAATCATCCCTTGTTATATTAATTCTCTTTTTATTTGGTAATTTTTTCGGAGCAGGAAAATTCAGCCACAATGTTCGAACTTGCAAATGAGTTATCAAGGCATTTCTAGATGAACGGGATCTCAGTTGAGAATCACCTAATCTTGTCCCATCATAGTTTTCGTCGTTTTCTGAAGAATTTTCGTTCGAATCGTTATCCTCGGACATTTTCTGAATGTTAAATAAATTAAAAATCAAAATTTAATAATAGTTTTGGAGACATTGGATATGTTTTTAACACTAGATTTGCCACGACAGTGACTGGTTTTATAATTTTGTTTGAAAATCCCTACTCCAGGTTATTTTTTCCAACAACAATGTCATGACATTTGTTTTGATAATATAATAAATATCATTAGGTTCTTAATTTTGTTTTTTTTAATCCAAAATCACAATGTTTTTCATTATCATTGGTACTTATACCAATACCAGTCAAAATGACTGTTGCATTTTTGACGGCAAACATAGTATTAAGATAGAGAAGTTATATAAAACGTAAGGCAGTGCGAGTAAGGTTAATTTAAAGTGTCTTATGAAGACATAAGCTCAAAGATTTCGTGGCTGATTTCCTTAAAAATATTTACAATGTTTTTCAAATCCACGAAAAGATCATCTCATATATATATATCGCAAAATTTAGTTCACAATTATTTGTTCATTTAAAAAAACCATGCCCAAAATGTGTATAATCTAAACTTTTTGAAGGTAATTTAATTTTAATTTTCTTATAATTTCAATAATATATTTGGATAAAAAACCGAATAAACATTATAATTAATTAAATTATGGAAAACTATGGTACTTTTTGGCGCAGGACATTTGGCGCATTCTTGCCCAATCATACGTGCGCTTCACATCTATAAAAGTGTAAGATTGTTCTCGACTAAATCATAAATTAAGTTGAGTTAGATAAATATATCATTATAATATTATTATAATTCTGTTAAACCCTTAAAATGGAAAAGTACCATCGAAGTATGGCAAAGAAAAGCTGAATCATGAAGGATACTTTTATGTATTCGATAAGCTCAGTGTAGATCATTCCAAGAAGTTCTGGCGATCTGAGCTTAAGAACGAGTGCAAGGCCCGTTTACACACAAGAATCGATAATGATCGTGTTCTGATGCAGATAAACCAGCATAGTCACAGAAGTTGCCATGATAATGAGTGGAATCAAAAGAAGAGCAACAGAGACAACTGAAATCCCATCAGTTATCCTCAACAGTGCTTTCCAAGGAACCTCGACTGCCATTCAAGCGAAGATGCCAAACAAAGACGCCATTTGCAAGGTTATTCAGAGGAGTAGAAACGACAACCAAGTAGTCCTCCTCAACCTGTCGATCGTGCTTCAATTATCATTTCGGAGGCATATAGAATGTACGAAGTCGCACCAGATCAGGTGGAAGAATTTCTTTTATGGGATTCGAGAGAAAAGGACGAAAATCGAATTCTTCTTTTTGGCCGACAGTCGAATGGTGAGTGGAGTAACCCGATGGAAAACTTTATGTTGACGGAACATTCAGATTTTTTCTCACAGTTTTTTTTATTTCATTTATATTTTTAGTGTTATATATTTCTTTACAATGTACGTTTAGTATCATTATTATTATATTATCTATGTTTACATATAAGAATAATAGTAAACACAATAATAATAACTCATTATGTTTCAATTTTTCACTCCAAAAATGCCTATAATGTATCTAAATCTAATATGAGGATAAATAGGTTTATATGTTGACCGCCGAGTTATGATGCATTTCCAAAGTGGCCCGCAAAATCATTTAGGTTGACCACCACTGATTTTGATGGAAATAGAAATAGGGATTGCAAATTTTGAGGAAAATAAAAAAATCGGAATTCGAAATTCGCAAGTTAAATATTTCGGAATTCGAATGAATTCCGAAATATTTTTAATTTTTTAAAGTCTATACAAATAATAAAAATAACTTATTTGAGATAATTTATTGTTATTTATTGCATAATATTACTTTTTTAAAAATAAAAATGGAACATAAAATTATATCATTCAAAATTAAATATAAATTCAATTATTACATAACAATATAATAATAGTTAAAATATATTATTTAAAATGTTATATAAACATAAAATTATTGTACAAAAATTCAATTAGTACAGAAACATTCTAATATGGCATATCATTTAATAATAAAAAATATAAAAGTATTCTTGTGTTTGCCTAAAATATGCTTTAAGGAAGCAGAGATCACTTAAAGATGTGTCTCCGAGTCTCGATCGAACTTTTGTACAAATGTTACCTGCAATTGAGAAGGCTCGCTCGGACTCCACGCTCGATGGCGGAATCAAAATCAAAAATGAGTCGACAGACTATAATATTTTGCCACGAACGCCGATTTCTTCAAAAAATTTCATTTCAGATTTAATTTTTGAAATTAAGCTCCGATTTGTCATTTTTTGAGTTTTGCTGGAAGGTATGTTAGACGATAAATTCAATTGAATTTTGTTCTGCAACTTTTGCATTAACGACTGGGGATTGGTTTTTTCTTCCGACATCACTTCTTCCATATCTTCAGCTTCTGACTGCTCGCCTGAGGAAGTTTCCGTGTTAGTGTTAAATATCAATCTTTGTGCAAAGCTTTCAATAACTTTGGCTATTGTATTTTTCAATGGTCTAGTGAAAGATTCGTGAATCTCACTTCTCCGCCATTGTGTAAATACTGAAGAGTTCCAGACACATTTGTTCGCCTTTGGGTTATTCGGTTTTCTAATTCGGTCTTCAATTTTAGTGAAAGTTCATCAGATCCAAAATTCTCAAGTATAAAAGACAATGCCGCATCAGCAGATTTGCATCTTCTCGGCAAAGGGCGTCAACAGTAAGCTTCACTGGGAGAAGTGCAGAGATCATGTTGTTAATCGAGAAAATGTCAGCATCTAGAATAACGATATCAGACGCAATGTCAATCAATGCCTTTCTAACACAGCTTTTTAGTTGGTTAAATCTTTCAAGCATTTCGACTAAGCTATTCCATCTAGTTCTAGTGTCCATAATAAGTTTCAACTCTACAAAATTCTTGTTTCACGTATATTTGAAGGATATCATTCGATGTTCTCGAAAAACGAAACTTCTTTACAATCGAACGAACTTTTTGATGAGAAAACCAAATCCAAATTCTTCCGTCTCAACATGCTCAGCTTCAATATAAATTTGTTCAAACACTTTCATCATCAATGTATTCCTCATCCTTTGATTTCTCGAAGTCACTTCCTTGTTCTTCTACACTAACATTTTCTGTATCTGTGTGAGCCACCAATTCATCAGTTGCATTCTAATTATTATACAGAACATTAACTACAGCTAAATGTATCGCGTGTGCAAAGCACAACTGCTGATTAAATGGTAAAAGCCGCCCAACCTTTTGCATCACAGCTGCCCCATCAGTTGTTATGGACGTAATATCTTTATCGATATTTAGATTGTTGTCTTGCAATGTGGTTTTCAGGGCCGTAATGCATTTCTCTGCAGGGAAACGTCCTTCAACACGAACTAAACCTAAATTCCAAAACTGTTTCTTGCCATGGACATTCACATTTAAATAACATCGGTTTTTTGATGATGTCCATTCATCTATAGTTAAGCAAAATCGTGTTCCATCTTCTTTGAAATTAATTAAATCCTGCATCATTTTAGCACGCATTTTTGTGCGTATTATAAAACCATTTTGCGAATTGAGTTAGGTGATTTTGGTAGTACATATTCTCGAGCGCCTCTAGCCAAAAATAAATTTCTAAAATCGATAGACGTACAAAAAACTTTGAATGGCATATTATCCAAGGCACACATTCGTGATACAATTGCAGAAAGTTGTTCATCTTTTTTGTTGACTAAATAATTTGTTATCATCATTTTTGATGAGCTGCTTTCTGGAACTTTATCTTGCATGAAATCACATTTTAATACATTAATTAATATTGTGTATTGTTCTTAAATGCGTGTGCTGCGGTGTTGTCGTTGAACCAGAAGTTTTTACTATTTCATTACATATTTTACATTTTGCTGTTAGTTTTTTTGATCCTCTCAAAAAATGAATCCAAACAGAATTTTAAATTGCTTTGTGTATTCCGAATAAATTTCTTTTGATGACATTTTGGGATATTCTAATAAAAATAATTTAATCATTAAATTAAACTGCTATTATTTACTTACCTATTTAAAAAATATTGATGATTGTACAGAAAACAAAGTCCAAATATTTCAATATACACTATACTCGATTAAACAAATCTCAACACTATTGCAAATCGTAAATATAAGACACGAACACGAAGTTATACGAAATATAAAATGTTGTGTGAAATTTTATGCTACATTACATAATGTAATAAATGTAATTTACATAATGTAATTTACATTTATTATTATTACATATGGATATAAAATGAAGAAATGAAACCGTTTAAATGTTTAGCTGCAATTTAGAAATGTTTCCTCTATGTAATTTACATAATGTAATTTACATTTATTATTATTACATATGGATATGAAATGAAGAAATGAAACCGTTTAAATGTTTAGCTGCAATTTAGAAATGTTTACTCTATGTCTACTTGTATTATGTAGAATAACTGTAATTTTGCATTGTCTTCTTTATGTCTTCTTATAGAATGTAGAATATAATGTACAGAACGAAAACACAATTTACAAGTTGTAGATAACACGAAAAAATAAATTTTAAATTAGGAATTCGCTGGGAAATTTTCGAAATTCGAAACTATATTTATGAAAACGAATTCCGGAATTCTTGAATTTCGAATATGCAATCCCTGAATAGAAACATGGATGCTTCTGCGATTTATGACCCAATTTTTCAACAATAATTTTAATTCAGAAAATTTTGGTAAATTTCTAAGAAAAGTTTTCTTGTTTTCTTTTCAAGATTCTCATATTATTTTTTCGTTTGGTGGTGGACCGAATCAGTATGTAGATAGGCAAAAAACGTCCGTTTGTTCATTATCAATCAATACCATTATATTTTTATTGATCTATATATTATGGCAATTATAATATAAATAGGCAAATAACTTTACTTCCATGAATATTCATGCAACTAGTATATATGAATATATAATGTTTAACATAAAAAATAATTACCACTTATTTATCCCATTTCTACCCTCTATATATAAGACGCATCGCAGATTTAAAATAAAATAAAATAGAAAAAGTGCGTCCTATAATTATTTCGTACTTGTCGTTCCAATTTACATAATACTCTAAGGAATCTACTTATTATATAAATTAGGGGATCCATGTACTTTTAAACTATATTTTCTATGACATAATTTATTCCAAGATTATTATTCGAAATTTAATTTAAAAACGATACAATATTTACAAGAGTAAAATAATATAATCTCACTTTCGAATAGTCATCAACACTATCAGGAAATCCTCTTTTTCTGACTCCTTTTAATGTCAAATTTTCTAGCCCACATTCAAACATAATCCAACCAGCGCTTCTTTCATCAAGTCTTACACAATTTGATAATGGACCTCCAGGATCTGACTCAAATGCAAAAAATACCTGTAAATTTGATTATTATTAAATTACAACATAATTCAAAATGCAATTAAATGATTCAAATAATGTAGCTCAAAAATTTAATTATATGAATATGTAGCAAGTAAGATGCACATGCATTTCCATTGAAAGTTACAAAGAGATATATGTTTTATACGTGGCACAAAAATCTAATTAAAAACCATAATCATCAAAGGGCATTAAAATTAAGTTTTAAACTAAATAAATTAGATAAAACGATTTTTATATAAATTGAAGTATTTTAACTTATATTTTAAAATTTTGAATGTTGTAATTTATAATAATATATGTAAAAAAACTTTTTAGAATACAACGTTTTTCTTGTTGACTAAAAAGAAGAATATTTTTATTAATTTATAAAAATATGAACGCGTTGCGTCATACGTGCGTTTTTCACCTAAAACAGATCGGTTAAGTATAATTAAGTTCTGAAAGTATTAAAATATTGTGTTGTCATCGAAAGCAAGCATGTATACAAAATTTCAGTGAAATTGAATTATGGGAAGTGCTTCGAAATTCGATCGAAAGATTTGACCCGAACATACAAGAAAGCAAGTTAAGAAAAACGTTTTAATAATAAAATAATAATAAAAAACTTTATTGAACATTAGGTAAAATTAAATAAAAAAAGAAAGTGTCGTTTTAAATTTGTTTATATATTCCTAGATATATTCCGAGATATATTTATTTTAA
>CAUHTR010002830.1:0-50281 GCA_959609185.1 Schmidtea polychroa
GTATACAGTACTGGATTTAACTACAGGCGACAAGGAATTTGCTTGGCCCATCGAAGTCTTGGACCCCTCTTATCACGAAAATTTATTACATAAAATATTTAACTACAAAAAATTCATTTGAACTCTATTTAATTAATTGTCACTTAAGTATGATTTACATCGATCCCGAGAATTCTGTAAATTACGAAGAAAGTGCTATGAGATATACTGCAAACTGTTTTCTTTCCTTTACTAATTTTTCAAAGTATATGGCTAAAGATATTCTCTTCAACTTTTTGGCTATATGTGGTAAATTTGGTCAAACAAAAATGATCGTGTTTTATTATTCTTATTCACATACTCAGAGTGGATTTTACTTCGACAAAAAATAATTTTTTCTTCAAGAAAAAATAATTTAAAGCACCAGCTAAAATTCACAGAATATAATTCTTAATAGTATTCTATTAATTCAGCGTTTCCCAACTTTTGGCCATCAGGGACCCACTTGCCAAAATAAAAATTTTCGCCTGGGGGGGGACGAAGTGAACGAAGTGAATAAGTATGACGTCAAAATCATAAAGTTATGGTGCTTGTGGTTTGCGCACACTACCATAAAAATTATAGCCAAGTCCTGAAAATCTATACGGCAATGCAAATGACAATACCATAATACATTATCATTCGCTTGGTGGCTGATACGTAGATAACGTCACCTTTGGCATGAAATTGAACCATAATAATTATTATCATTGTTGGTTTTAAATCTTGTGATAATAATTTTCAATTATAATTAACATTTTAATGCTAAATTATGTTGATTATCTGGGTTTAATAAATATTTTGGAAAATTAAATCTTTAAAAACCTTTTTTTATTTTTATTTTTTGTTTTTTTGTTTGGCGACCCACCTGGAAGGATTCTGCGACCCACAGGTTCGGGAAACGCTGTATTAATTTATATTATAGGAATGCGATTTTGATAAGAATTCATTGCTTTTCAAGTTGCATATAACATTTTTACATTGGATTTCAAAATGTTTATGCCACACGGTACAAATTAATTTATTAAACGTGACGAAGACGATGGCAAATGTCAAAATCAACAATAAAAAGTTGAAAAGTTGTTTGTAAAAAATTAATACTTCCATACATCGCTCGTCGTGATCATCAATAGTGCAAGAAGATATTGTGTTCGGATTGTCAGAATTTGTCTTCGATTAAAACAGTTATTCGTCTTTATTCAATAGCGCGAGTCTTTTATTTTTTATACCAAAAAACGATGTTTTGAATTTGGGAGTCTTGGTAAATCCTTGTAGAGAAAATATCTATAACTACAAAACAATTTCATTCTTGTAATTTTCGTGGTCAATTTCATTGTGTAATATGTTCTAACTTCTAATTTTACTCATTTTATAATATTTAAATGTGTGCTAAAAATGAATTATAGTTAATTACATTTTAAAATTACTTATAATTTCATTTATAAAGCCGTAAATGCAAATATTTTCAATGAAACTGTAATAGTGAACCATTATCTTTATTAACAACTATGCTTGTCAACAAAAACGAAAAATGTAGATGAACATTTGTAAATTGTTTGCTATATGTAGATGAAAGAAAGCGCATTGAAAAAAGAAAACAATTTTTTGATGAACGCAAAATTGGCATATTTGTCACAAGCGGGTAAAAACGTTTGGATACTTACCCATTATCTCTCCGCCACTTATTTAACATATACAAAATATATTCAAATCGAAGTAAATATTATAAAGAAACTTTAATCAAGGAATCACACAGAAGGTGAAAAGTTCAAATGTCTCGAATGATCTTATCAAATGAATCATCATTATTTACTCTAGCCCGCCACATGTACTCACACATATACAAATCAATCATTATCAGATTAGTATTATTAAGTCTCTTGTTTCTCACTTGGCACCCCACTACGTACATTCCACATTCTATGTGATGGTCTCAGTCACTGAGTCAATGAAATCAAGTGAATGTTTAACAGTTTGAGGATGATAACCTTGGGGTAACACAGCCAAACCTTAATTCATCTTTATGAATATTATTTTTTGTTTGTCATGTTATTTCTATAGTTTATATTGCCCATCGACTTAAAAATACATTTGTATTGTTATTGTAAATTTGAATAACCATTTTGGAAAGCCAAATAGCATTTAAAATGTGAAAATGTCAGGACCCCTTTAAACATCATCATAATTCAGTCATTTGAAAATAAATTTTTCTTTATCAAATGACATATCTCTTGTTCAGTTAAATATTGAAAATTAGAGTAATTAAATTAAATTATTTTATTTGAAGTCGTACTTAATTTTAACATATGAAATTCTTTTTCAATGTGATATTATGATCAACTCGCTACTGTTTACAACGTGACAATAACAATTTTTATATATCTGATACAAGTAGCGCCTAATTTATATTTTATTTAGTTTATAATTTTTAATTAAAACTAATATCAGGCATTACTGAACAGTGGTAAATGAAAAATTAAAAAACGAGTATACTTCAAATTTTGGAAAGAATATAATAAATCTAGAATTTTTCTTTTAACTCATTAATGATAATTAAGACCAAATATAATTTACTAAAACTAATATTAATTAATTGGCCGAGAATGAACTTGTACATCCAGAACAATACATCACTGACATGACACAGATCCTTGTATTATATTTTTCAAAGGTTAACAGGTCCAAAAAATAGACTTTACGCATTTTCTATTTTGTCTATGACTGATTCATTTTATTCATGCCAAATTTTAATGAAATAAATTTCAGATTTAATGAATTAATTAAAATACATTTTATTGTTTTAATATATTAAATTAAATATATCTGGGAAATAAATTTCAATTTAGATGGGAAAAACAATTTACTCTAATTCGTTTGATCTTTATTTCCCGCTTAATTTGTATTCGAATGGGTTTAGTAATAAATATTCCCGATTCGATGCATAAAATATCGTTAAAAATAAATCCATTTGTTTTAATATATAAATGTTGAAAGAATAAAAAAAAGCAAAAAAACTATTGATCAGAATTCAATGTAAATGTAATTTATTTCCATCAAATTTTTACATCAAATTCATTTTCGGTATCCATTAATAAAATTACTTAATAAAATTACCAAAATAAAATCACTTAACTAAAATTTATTCTATTCACAAAACTGCGCTTTTTTCGTAATATTTAAACAAATATCTTCGAGGCTTTTCTTTTAATTTTGATGTTGATTTCAATGCTGGTTTAATTTATTAATTAAGTAATAATATATATTTTAAGCTTACTTTAATTTATTAATTTAAATGTTTATATAAAAATTTATGTAATTTGATAAATACAATCTAAATGTTTATTAGCAATTTTCCGTTTTAACTTAAACGTTTTTTACTAAAAAATAAATTAGAACACTTTCACTTATTCATGACCCATTCTGTGAGAATGTAATTAGGTAAATTAATTATGATTATTGTACCATGTTCTTAGGTCCTGTTTCTTTGAATTCCCTATTCGTATTGGTACATTGAAGTTGTTAGACAATTTTTTGGATAAATAAAATTTCGAAATTTTAATTATGCATAACATTAATACCAAAAGAAGGGTTTCTTTTTTTGTTAGAATTTAATTTTATTTGGAATAGTTTCGTGACGATATCAAATAAAATGTCTGATAATACTGCTGTCTTAGTAATTGACAATAGATCTCGTATGTGAAAAGCTGGATTGGTAGGTGATAATGTTCTAACAGGTATTTTCCCGTCTATTATATGAAGACTTCAACATCAAAATATTATGATTCGAATGGGTTAGAAAGATGAAGCTTAACTCAAGAGAGGGATTTCGACATTAAACATCCCATTGAACATGATATTGCCACTAACAGGGATGATATAAAAAAGATCTGGCATTATACATTTTTCAGTGAATTGAAAATTGCGCTAGAAGAATATTCAGTTCTTCATGAAGTACCAGTGAATCCAAAAGCTTATATAGAAAAATGACTTAAATTATGTCCGAAACATTCTATGCTCCTATTATGTATGTTGCTATCCAAGCTGCTCTGTCGCTTTATGCTTCAGGAAGAACTAAGATAATTGTTTTAGATTCCGGAGATGGGGTACTACAAACTGTGCCTATTTATGAAGGCTATGTGTTGCCTCATGCGATTTACAGAATGGATTTCACAGATTATATGATGATAATTAAACAAGTGTATAATGAATTGTGAAAGACACTAAAGTTCAGATTTAAAGAAAATCAATAAATAATTAATTATTCGAATTCAAATCAGAAAATGTGTTAGATAAGATGACGAGTAACGTATGAAAATGAAATTATTAAAAAATGTTGGGAAAACTGAAATCACTAATTTAATTAGAGAAAAGCCAGATATGTAAACAGATAGAATTTTTTAAGAGCCATTATCGTGACAACATAATTAATGGGAGTTAGGAAGAAGATGAAAAAACCTAAGAACCCAAGTAATAATTGACTTATTTCTAGATGATAGTTGAATAAGTCGTAGATTGTAAACATAGAGATTGACTTATTCAGAACCCATTCTAGATTATTTGGCTATATAAAGAGCAGCAAAACACAGAAAATCGACTTTTACCTCAGTTAAGAAAAAATGCAATGAGACTTGGATTAAAGGATAAACGTTAATATAAACAAAAAGCGGATAACAAGAAACCATTAAGAAAGATCTACGATAATAATGATATTAAATCAATAACCGAGAAGTGGAAATTTGTTGAAGCTGTACCATGAAAACCAAGTCAAAAAACTTATTAATAAAAATGTACAAAAGCATAATTAATATGCAAGGAAATATATAGTAGTGAGCTACTATGTGTAGCAGTGAATTCTCTAGTGTGTCATTTTTATGATGCTGACATTCATCGTAACCCTTGTTTTCTATTTATAGGTGGAAGCCTTGATGATTTTCGTAGGTCTTTCACTACCCTTTGATCACTCTTTCAATCATTTTGGCCTACCATTGATTACTTTTGTGGTTCTCACATTTTAATAGTAAAACTAAGATATTCAATACACTATAGAAAAATGTTATCTTTTTGTAGATTGTAGTTCATTTATTTCATTAAAATTCAAACAATATTATTTATTATTTTCTTTGATTTAGTTCATAAAATTTGAAAGTTAATTAAACGGGCATAATTTCAACCTTGGATAAAGGTAATAATTATTGCTCAAGTCTAAATCTTGGATGATTTCAATTTCAAACTCCTTACAACTCTGATAATTTGAAGAATAATTGTTTTTTATCAAGTTATTATTTGATTTTTGAAATGACATGAAATTGAACTAAACAAACTGTGAATAATTTTGTGAATAGTCAGACATTATAAAGTTCTTAAGAGTTTTAAAAAAATCATTATGCGTAAATGAAAATTATCATCCTAGATATTGGTTATTAAATATAATTATAGGTAATTAATTTGTTTAAAAGCTTGAATCAGTGAATATATCGGTGTTTTTTTTCTTTTTTGGATATATTTACTGATTCATAGTCTTCAAGCTTTGTAATAAATACAATGGACAAGAAATCAGTGGTGAAATGGGGAAAATGAAATTGGAAAAAAAGGTTTTTATAATAAGTAATTATTTTAATTTATACAATAATATTTTAAGCTAAATGTAAATTAGATAGCGCTCCTATGAAGTCTAAATAAATACCAATGTTTATTTAATAGCTGAAATAAATTGTCAAAAACACCGGTGGTGCTGTCAACTTAGTATTTTAAGTACCACATAAAAATCTAATAAGGTTTAAAGCTCGTGAAAATTTATTATTTTATACTCGAAGATTAAACAGGTTAATTTTAGTTGTAACATTTATTATTATTATTGCAATAAATATTTAAACATTTATAGAAATCATTGTTTATTTCAATTTTAAAATAGATTTTTCCATTTTGGATTAAATTAATTTTAATCATTTATACCTGAAAAAAATGAATAAAATTGAAAAACATCTTAAAATATTTGTCAAATAAGTATGAAATTGACAACGAATTTTGTTTAATATTTGTTTAAATAAATTTTAAATGGCACAAATATTTTCCATAAAATCTCATTTTCAATATGAAACCTGATCTGTAATATTAATAACATTGGTTTGTATTTATGTCTGTGAAATTATTAATTTGTTTCAATAGATACTTTTATAAATATAATTGTCGAAAATCTAAATTTTCAATTTATTAAGAGAAACATTTCTTATATGATTCATCGCAAAATTTTATCTTTGAAATTTATATATTAAAATTAATTATAGAAATATAAATAAATTATTATAAATTTATTATAAAAGTTTGTTTGATTTTATTCAATTATCTATAATATGAAAAGAATTAAAATTATGTAAATACAATGACGTTGGATATGTATGGTAGTACCAATAATTTGGTTTTGATTTTTGGAGGAATGTGGCAAAATTACGATTATTGTTTCAGTATATGTGATTTATTTGATCCATCCTGAGTGAATAATAAGTGTAAGAAAGTAAAATAAAAAACAAAACATTACTTCTATTTAAAATGAATATCAGATTTCAAATATTCATCTAAACTTTGATCAACTTACACATCTTTGATGTTATAAATCATAACAATACAGAATTCAATTTCTACCAACCGCTTTTATTACCGTATATACTCTCATATAAGCCGACCCTCAAATTTAATCCAAAATTACTCGACCTATATGCAAGTATATACGGTATTTCTCTAAAAATTTTGAAATTAATAATTTGGTTCTCTTTGTCTTAAATTTGAAAATAAATAGAGTAGAAACCCAAAAATATCCATAAATGAATATTTTTTTGACTGTTCGACTGGGCCAATTTCTGAAATTTAAATAAAATACCCTAAACCAGTGATACTCAACCTTTTTTTGTTGCGTCACACTTTTAACGATTTCAAAATGTTGGGAGTCACAAAGAAAAAGATAAGTTTAAAAATTATTTACTTACCTATAACACACTGCGTAAAATAGTTTATGATAACAATTTTAAATGTGCGAAATAAAATAATACGTACCAAAAATAATAACAAAACGTTTATTAAGGATTAATTGCAAGTATATAATAAGAATACTTTTAATTATATATTATTTATCTAAAATTTCGCGACACTGGTTGAGAATCACTGCCCTAAACACTTATATGTGACGAGACCACTAATTATATCTTTATGGTATTCTTACTTTATCGCTCGATTTATTATGTGAACATTGTACATCGGTATCTTTACAAAAGTGTGCATATAAATGTGCACGCTAAATTACCCACCCAATTTAAAATGCGTTAACATCTACACTGTGTACATTTTGCCACAAACGTTTGTCTGAATTAATATCAGCTACATTCTTGATATACATAAAATTAAAACTTAAAAACAATTTATATTTGACAATACTCATTGGTATTTTAACTTATCTCGATATTCTAAAATTATGTTTTCCCTAGTATGGGGGCACCACTTCCCCAATCCTGTTGTGCCTAATAAAAATACCAAAATAATTATTATTTTTTAAAATATGTATAAAAATAATAATGAATAATAATAAAAAATAATAATAATATTAATAAATAATAATAATAAATAATAAAAAATAATGATAATAATTAATAATAATAAATAATAAAAAATAATAATGATAATAATTAATAATAATAAATAATAAATTATAATTATTTTGGTATTTTTATTAGGCACCACACCACTTCCCCAATCCGATCATATATTATATATTATTAAAATGACAAATATTAATTAAGTTTTCCAAATCTATAAATCACCGGATTCTGGTGGTAAGTTGATGACTGAGTATATAAAAATTAAACAGCTTTCCTTATATTAATAATAAGGTTGGGTTCCTAAAGATTTCTTTAGTATTAAAACTCTAATCTGTCTCATTTTATTTAAAAATGCAACTCAACAAATAACAAATTTTTATTTTCACAATAAAATGCACAATTTCTGAAAATATTGGCAATTTCAATATAATTTTAATCGATAAAATGTTGGCAAAGTTTACCAAATGCATTTAATTAGATAGGAATTTTGTTATCGCATTGTCTGGTGCTTATTTGATTTATCTTCAACCTCTTATTTGATACACCTTTCAAATTTTTTCAAAAAATATTGATTTTCAATTTTTTTATTAATTTTGCACTCGAAATTTAGCTAATCCTAACCATATTATACTTACAGTAATTGTTTGGCCAAATCATATCGACATCTTAAATATATTCAATTTAAGCAGAAAATGTTGATATATTTCAATATTTTTAAATATCATTCATAGAAAGTTTGACGAATGGTAAATACTCGTCAATTATAATCTAACGGAGAGACGAATATTTCCTAAATTAGTGTTTGCTAAAGCCAACTGTTATTTATTTATTATAAAATTTGAACTGATTATAATTGAAATGTTTGCTTTTGATTTCTACATAATTTATATTTTTGATTGAAATTTTATTTAATCCGGTAATATTTATTTGTTTTATATTTTGTTTATAATTGTGTTGATATTAGGATTGGGCACATTTAATATTAAAAAAAATCAAGATCAAGCAATTTTTTTAAGTGAGAAAGATGATTATTGTACTGTTAAGTGCCTAAATAATAAAATTTAAATAAATAAAATAAATTAATTAAAAAAACTAGAAATGCCGGAACCTTAATAAGCAAGTATGAAATTATATTTTGATTAGATGTTGGTAACAAAAATTTTAAAAATATAATTTATGTCTTTTCACTATATATATATATATATATATATATATATATATATATATATATATATATATATATATATATATATATATATATATATATATATGTCTTAAAATTATGTTAAAAACCCATCAAATGTAAAAATCGTTCTAATAGATGAAAAACCCTAACTATAATTAATTTGACAGTCGACAATTTTATTTTAAAAATTAATTTTACAATTTCATCCGTATAGATAAATTTTTGTTAGGCAAAAATTTACATTTGAAATTTATAATTATTTTAATATTAGTGCAAGAAAATGAAGATAACTATATTATTGTGTCTGGGCCTTATCGGTTATTGCAGTGCAGCTTTTCTTACCCCTTGCCAATTCAGTGAAACTATTTGTAACACAATTTTAAAAGGATCAGTCTTTGATGGATGTAAACGATGTGAATGCATCAACGGAAAAATTCAGAATTGTGGCAAGGAGAAATGTCACGAATATCAAGGTGACTATGATGTTTTATGCGATCGACTTCGTCAGGAAGCTTTAGATGGGGCTGTAGAACTTTACAAAGCTGAAGATTAGCTTTCATAATTATGTGTTACTACTTGGAAATATATTTTCGTTCACTTTCCATTTAATTTTATTAACATTAATAACATGAATATTAATCGAGTAGGAAAATGTGTGAAAACGTTTACCTCCAACAATTCTTTTCAATTCAATAATCAATTAGTCAATTATAACAATATTATAATATTGATGAATAACTAATCAAATAATCCAATAGTATCGATACTTCAATATTTTAATTATTATTTCGAAACATTTTTAAGCTTTTTATATTTTTTCTAATGTTTTTAATGTTTTTAATGTTTCTAATATTTTTTATAATGTAAACGTGAAAAATTATAAAGAACTTTGATACTATATATTTACTTGATTTAAAATGGTAGAAACCGATTCGATGGAAAGGTTTTAGCATTAATTGTCTTGAGAACAAATTTTAATCGAATGATAAAAATAATAATAATATTATTTAAGCACGTATTTATGATGGATGGGTTTTGGAAATTACTTAGACGTAAGAAAGAGTAGAGGCCACCCAAAGTGCCAAAGAAAGAAATGAGTAGAAATATATGACTGTTTTGCACTTAATCTATGGATTATCCGTTATACAAAACAATTGTAAAGATTCATAACAGGCATATATTACCATCACATATTTTCATATCAATTATGCATAAGAGACCATAATTATGTAAGCAACTACTGTCTTTAATGAATAAATATTGATAATTCCTAATTTTATCTCAAATAAATTAATACTGTAAAATATTTAGATAAAATAGATTAGAGTTTTGGATACTTGGTTTGATAATCATTTTTCTGGGAGGATCAAAGTTTTCATTGAATAAAAATAAATTAAAAATCACTTAATTTAAACAAAAAATGTAATTAAAAATTGATTTTTACCCTTTGTATGAAATTTTAATCTTAACATGTAGGTTAGAAGAACCTAATTGAAGCGTAGTGGTGAAGCGCCTTATAAGAAAAGATTTTCTTCTAATGTATAAAGCAATATCAGAAAATATTAAAGGATTTTCAAAAAAAATTGGAGTTTTCTTTAATCAATAATTGATTCCGAAATTCTGTGTTTTGAATATTTTAAAGTAGTTTGGGTGTAAATTTTGTAATTTGCTTATTAAATCTTTAATATATGTAAAATTGTAATTCAAGATTTCGGCGTATGTTTTAAATCGAAATTTAGTATTTTCAATAAAAATCGATTGATTTGTGAATTTTTGTAATTATCGATTTTCAGAATTTTTACTTTTTCGTGTGATCTATTCAACAGTTTCCAAGCACATTTGGCTTTTTTAACACAGTATTAAATTCTGTATAAAATGATATGTAAAATTTTAAGAAATTATTGATTTTCAAAGTTTTCAATTTTCAAATGAAATAATCAATATTTTTCAAAATAATTCTAGCTCATCGGATTCGACATAAATATCTCTTCCAGCTGATATAAATTAAGCACGTGCGTGTAATGCATCCCTATTGCACATGAATTGCATATTAATATTTATAGATTTGTCCTTCCTATTTCTAATATTCCTAAAACACCCGAGGCATATTGATAAACAAACAATAATCACAGCATTATAATTTCAATAACACAAAACTTTATAATCAAAATCGATACAAATAAAGTGAAATCGGCAATTAAACTTAGAAGTATAAAAAAAAACAATAACATATAAATAAAATGTGTATTTCTGATATAAATAATCAAAAACCAGAAGCAATAAAATATCGAATTGATATTAATATAAATACGAATGTATGAAAATAATTTCAAAGAAATCAACGAAAAAATCTAAGTTTTTCTTCAAGCCATTCCACGGATATTTCCTCGGGATTTCTTACTTCAAACGACTGGAATAAAAGAAAAAGGAAAAATTATTTTTATACTACTATATAATTATAAGTAGATAATTGGAAAAAATAAAATCTCAATAAAATCATCATGTTGCTTTTGCTAAAAAAAACAAATAAAATTTAAAATTATAATTCAGGAATGGTCTAAAATTTGTTTTTTCCTTTTCTTTAAGAGTTTTCTCTATCAATGTTGAATAACTTAAGGATATGAAAGAAACAATTTAAATCTTATTTATTACTAATTTAATATTGAATATTTATTCAATATATAATATTGTATCATTCAAAATCTATAATTATGAAATGACAAATTACAATAAAAACGTATTTATATAAAAAATTTAATTTTTACAATCAGAGTAGCTTTGAAGAAAAAAATGTCAACTCAGACAATATAGTGAAATATACAATAAAAAACCAAGACAAAATTTTGTCGAAGGAAATATTCAGTTAGTCAACTGTTGAAGTCAAATAGAATGATGTAAAAGCATCTTTTTCAGAGGCAATTCAAAGTGAAGATTAGAAGACCACAAAAACAATCGTCGAAATGGGAAATTTTTAATATGATTTATGAATTGCACTATAGTTTGTGAGAAAATGTCCAGAGAGTGAAGCACCTTTAAATGAGAAATTATCGATTGAAAATAGAATTTATCTATGCAATGTAAGCAGATAGTAGCGAGGTTCTGGGTTTTGCAAACAAAAAAAGATATTAGGTAACTTTAACATTTATATTTGTACACAAAGGATATTTACATGCATTAATATTATCATAATTAATATCATAATTGTATTTGTCCTGATTTATATTAGTGGGGGTTTTAATTAATAAATAAATGACTGCTTCCAGTGTATATATCGACAGTATATATATTTGATATCTGTCAAATGATTTCTCTGATCTCTTGTGTGAATTGCTCCTTCAATTATAAAATCTTTCTTCAATTAATCCCATTTGTCCTATTGATAATTTCCTCCCTGTTTCCAGGGCCGTAACAAGGCATTATTGCGCCCTGTGTGGTTCATATATCTGGTGCCCCTAAAACCCGAATTCTAAACATCCTACTATAATAATTATAATATTCATGTTGAGATTGTTAACTATGTAATCATCTCCAGCTAATAGGTAGTGAAAATAATAGGTAGTAATGCTCTTAAAATTCTGTTGCTAATTGAATGACAGGAGCCCATTTTGTGAACTAGCATTTTTCAAAATACACACCTACGAAAGCACGCAAATGGACCAGTCCAATCAGCAATGTTAAAGATAGGCTAGTTAGTGTGTCGTTTTTTTCGTGCAGGCCATTTGATAATTTTTTTATTTATATTTTGTTATTTTTTGGTAAATTAAAAAAATGCTACATTCCAATTTTGCGTCACTTTCAGATGTGCGCCCTGTGCGACTGCACCGCTCGCACCACCCTTGTTACGGCCCTGCCTGTTTCTAATGTTGCTTCTGTTTATAAACTGGAATTATCCGTATAATTGATGGATTCTGGATAAATGCTGGAAAATTACTAGGATAATTTCTTGATTTTGTAGATTTTGAGATGTGTGGGGTATACACGAGGTTGAGAATTTCTGTTTAACATATTTGATCTACTCTCATTTACAATTTTTTTAATTTTATTTCTTTTCAATTATATAGCGATACTTCTGTTTTATATTTAATACGAACTTTCAATAAAGGCAATTTTTATGTTTCTTTACCAATTTTTGTACAATTTTAATTCGTTAATGAATAGGCATATGCAGTATATTTCTGTCTACTTACCCCTCTTTCTAGCTCTATATTTCTATCTCTATCTATATCTTTATTAATCTATATCTATCTATATTTATCTATCTACTATCTATCAACATCTATCTACCTATTTCTAGCTCTATATTTCTACTTCCATCCAACTTGATTACAATTTCTATATCAACATCTCATTTTCTAGCTCTATAATTCTATTTTGATCTCTATTTTTATTTCTATCATCTCTATCTTTATATATTTCTATTGCTTTTTTATCTATTTACCTATTTCTAGCTCTATAATTCTCTTTCCATTCATTCTTATTTCTATCTATCAATCAATCTAGCTATCTCTCTCTGTAATTCAATTTTCATCTATATATCTCTATTTTTATTTCTATCATCTGTCCTTATATATTTCTATTTTTAACTACCCCTTTCTATCTCTATATTTCTATTTTCATCTATATATAGATTCTATAGATTTCTATAGATTCTTTATCTACACATTTTTATCAAGCTCTCTTATTATCTCTATATCTGCTTATCTCTTTCATGCTCTATATTTAGGACAACTCGAACCACCATATATTATAAAATAATTAATTTATTATTATTTTGAGTAATTAAATAACAATATTTTAAATATATTTTATATTAGTAGAAAAAACAATACACCTACAAATACAAATACAAAAAACGATACTAAAGTTGTTAACTGAACAATCGAATATTATTGGTCCATCGAGATGTAGTTTGCTATCCACATCAAGACAAAAATTTGGAGCCGTAAAAATCAATGCCAATTTGGTTATTTGTTAACTTATTCAATTGGAAATAGAATAGTTGGAATTTATTAATCAATTAGAAATCGTTGGAATTTATTAATCAATTAGAAATCGTTGGAATTTATTAATCAATTAGAAATCGTTGGAATTTATTATTCGATTAAAAATAATTGGAATTTATTATTCAATTAAAGGCCATTCACCCAGCTGCTACACTGGTATCAGTAATTATTTTTGATACGGCTTTACTTCAGGGTTAAATACAAGTAAAGAAATCATTAGGAAAGGTATTGACCAAAAACAGTGTCAATATCATATTTATATCGGTCTGTTGGTGCAAATTAGGACCATCCTTGATTTCTTAGTAAAAACTCATCATGAGACGGTTTGAAACAGTCAATTTCTTCACTTTATGAGCAACATACTAGCTTATTTTATAAGCTTCTATTGTACATCTTTTGTCAATATTTTCGTAAAACGTATCGTGTTACTTATTTCATTCAAATAAAAGTCATACGGGCATTTCTTAATGTTGTGAAGTTAGATTAAATTGTGTTAGTCGTATTTATTTTTTTAACATCTATCAATCTACCCCTATATCTATCTAGGTCTATATTTTTCTTTCTCTCTATCTATCTAACTATTTCTCTATTTTTATCTATTTACTTTCTAGCTCTATAATTCTCTTTCCATTCATCTTTATTTCTATCTGTCAACTTTCGATCAACCTCTCATTTTCTAGCTCTATAATTCGATTTTCATCTATATATCTCTATTTTATTTCTATCGACTATCATTATATATTTCTATTTCTATCTCCATCTATCCATACCTTTATTTCTATCTATTTGTTGCTGTTTATTGCTGTTCATTACGAAATTTTTGATAAAATGTGGTAAAATTCAACCTGAGTACGAATCAGTGAAAGAATTGTTTGAATAAAGATTTAAGGAGATAATTGTTTCATTGTGGATCAGGAAGAAAGCGAACAGAGAGAGAAATAAGTAGCTCTAACAATCAATATTCTGTTCGTGGATAACTGATAATCAGAAAGTGAAAATAGAGAAATAGCTATTATAGCTGGGGTAGATGAATCGACAGTGATGGCAAACGGGTTGAATTGTATTTCGTTCAATTACATTGATAGTATAAATGAGAAGCTAGGGCGATTGCTAAACTTGACTAATGGAATTTATGTAAATGTTCTTGGAAAAATCAACATCCAAATTGACAGTAAAATGTTGAAAAGTTGAATAGCAATCAAGTCGCAACTATTACCCCATAAACCAGCTCACGTCCCCCCTCATTGAAATAAATGCCTACAGTCGAGATTTTTTCAATTCGGTTAACAAATCATGCCAAATAACCATTCCAGGACATCAGATATCAATGCACGATATTTTTGATCAACTACACCGGGAACCTTGGCCACAGCGTTCCAGTCAAAGTTCCATGTAGTACAAAAGATCAACAAAAAAATCGAGGCACAATCACGATTTGTTATCAATTACAAACTTGCATTTTATATTTTATATTCATAGTTATAATTAAAGTTCAAAAAATTCCATAATATCGATTGTTATTGTGAGACAAATAATGAATATCAATCATCCTGTGATTTTATGTGTAAACAGACAATGAAATCAATGGAGATTGAGATAGATAGATCTTGTTATTAAATTAATTATATACAAACGTAAACTAAATACGAATGGTAACATTGTGAGGTACACCTGGAACATTGTTAAGGGGACCGAAATACAAACAAATCAAATAATAAAAAAATTTATTATAAATCAATATTGTTTTATATTTAACAAAAATTTTAGCAATTCAATTTCTTTATTAGAACTAACCTTTGTAATCTGACCAATTGATACGAGATTATTAAAGCTGCCAGCATACATCATTTGCAGTTCAGGTTTACAGCCTTAACGATTCAGAAATTGAATAGATTTCATAATTATAGAATAAAATTAATTCATATCTTACCAATTGGCGTTGAAAATATTAAACAATAAGGATATGAAATTCGGCCATCGACTTGCTTGAATACATAACTTAACACAACAAATCTTGGTTCATGGGATGGTAGCTCATTACATAATTCATCAACATCAACATCCTGAAATTTATTCACTTATTATTTTAAATCCAACTATAGAAATCTGTAAAAAAATTTTAAAATATTATTACTTCCAGTTTTTGATCCAATTCCAGTTCCATTAATGTCTTATTAACTTTAACTAAATTTTCAAATTATAAATAACTTTAAAGACATTTCTCATACCAATTAGAGCACTGTTGGTTTTGGATTTATTAAATTTAAATTGATTTAAAATTTCTTTCAACGATTCAGAAACATTACATATTATCAAATTTGTGTTATTAGCCTTAAATAATTCAAATTAAATGATAGTATTTAAAAAAATGTTACCATTTGTTATTACGAAAATTTAATAAGAATTTCTTTTTTGAATATTCGTAGGTAATAACTATTAAATAAATATTATCAATATGTAACTATATTAATTTTCTTTCAATTATTAAAACAAATCAAATGCTGTTTAAGATTTATACATTTATAAATAATATTCAAATTAACCCAAAGAATAATGATCTTTTCGATCACTTAATTTGATTTTAAATAAATAACTATTTTGATATTTTTAATTTTAAACGTGTAAATAATCCAAGAGCAACCAATTTTTGGATTTTAGTACGACAGCTAGATTGCATTACATTTGCTCTGAAAAAAATAGACCGTATAACTATGGGCAGCAAATTATTCACTAGATTGTTTAAATATAAGTAAAATACATAGATGTCAACCTAATTATTCTCTCAGTGACATTAACTAATCACCAAATGTGGATATCTTCGTAACTCAACTAGACAGCCGAACGATATCAAAATTTAGTGTCTACAATTAGACATATTTTATTAATATATAGTCCTTCGCTAATGTTCACAAGAATGGATTGAGATTGGCTTGTCCGAAATATTTAAATATAAGTAAAATACATAGTTCACAAATCACGTTATTAAAATCGAGTAAAAACAAATCTTACTGAATCAAGCATTTATGTCACATTAACAATATGATAGCAAAACAAAATTGTAATTAAAAGATCTACATAAAATGAGATTATGACTTTTGAACAAATGGGTTACTGAATGAAAGTGCGGAAAGAAATATAATAGGTGATTTC
Source organism: Schmidtea polychroa (assembly GCA_959609185.1). Taxonomy (NCBI): domain Eukaryota; kingdom Metazoa; phylum Platyhelminthes; order Tricladida; family Dugesiidae; genus Schmidtea; species Schmidtea polychroa. Next base: position 16,944 of record CAUHTR010002830.1, read on the forward strand.
ACAGTGTTAGACTACCTATATCTTTGTTTGGATCTCATTCACTCAATTGGCATATCAGTAACAGCTATGACAACCGTCCTCAAATTGACAACCTGCGAATTCGTCAACATTATAGATGAATCTATTGTTAGCGGAATCGACACACCACTAGTAGATCAAATATTTTCATTTAATAAAATTTATAACAACAGTTATATTTAAAAGTTAGTTTACTCTATTTCCAAGAAACCACAATTTTATACTTTCCTATTCTTATAATTTAATGTTTTGTAATTAAATGGATAACTTTATGAAATTATCTTTGACAATTGAATTGTAATTTTTTTTGCGTATGATTAACAGCCCAGCAATTATTAAACGAAATAGCGTGCAAGGCGAAAGCTACACGTACTCTCCAATATGGAAAGTCTGATAGAATTCTAAAAATTTCTTCAAATTTAATGTTAACAAATGCTCTTACTTTTCTTTGGTACTTACCAAATAATTACCGCCGAGTATGATTATTTCAACTCCAACAATATATTTATCTACTCAAGTACCTTTAAAAGTTCCAGAACTTTCAATAAAAAAACAATGAAAGGTAACGAGATTTTATCTTTGAATTTTCGACTCAATATGAAATCAATACATGACTCTTTCATGTTACGAAAATATCACGTACCCCATCACCTAATTATTATTATTTATTAGAATGATTCCACAAACTTTCCACTTTTTGAAAAATGAGCCATTAACGAATTTATAATTTTTTCTTTTTTACGAATTAAAAAATGAAAAATTCAAATATATTTTTACATCAACTATATTATGACAAAAAACACAATAAAAAAAAAAAATACGAATCTGAAATTTGATTGGTAGAAAATTACTAAAAAAATTAATCAATATCTATTATTGCATTAACAACAAATATCGTAAAATTATCCTTGTTCACCACAATATCTTCCACTTCTTTGTATATTTTAGAAATTACCATTTTATTTTCTTCGGAAAATATTTTCAACACTTTTACAGTTAAATTGACAATTTTCGAAAAATCTTTTTTCTCCAAGAAAAATTCAAAAGATTCATCAACAAATGCCAAGAAAATTTTTACAAAATCAACAACAATAAATTTAGTTATTGGTTTAATAAATTTCAAACAACACAACAGATTTTCCAGCATCATTTCTTTGACAATCGGATAGGAATTGCGGATTTCTGGGGCTAATAAAATTGTTTCAAATGACTTTTGATATTGCTTCATGAATTTCATTAAAGAAAAACCCATTAAATCCATCATATTATTCAGATGAGAAATGAGAATTATTTTCCTTTCTTGATTGGAACAAATATATAAATCTTGTAAAATAAATCGTAGCAATTCATCATATCCATTTGCAAATGAAAATTCAGAAGAACACGAAACCGGATCACAAGGCGGAGGGTTAAAAGATCGAAGAAATTCCAACAGGCAAGGAAATATTGCATTTAAAATATCCAAATCTTGAGTATAAATATTTTTTTTTAGAGTTTCGTAAATCAAATCTGCTTGCCCATAGTAACGAAGCTGGGCTTTGTAGGAATTCTGGGCAATATGAATTAATGCTTTTATTCCAATTATTGCAATGTGTTTGATATAGGAATCTGCTGCATTTAATGCAAGCGGAAGAAGCCCTGGTGAAAAATCATTGATGATTGGGTAGTTTAATTGAAAGGTCAGCCATAGTCCAGCATCTCGATGGAGAAACATTTTACTTAAACTTTCATTTTTTATAGAAGCAGTAATTACTTCAATTAATTTTGAACAAAGTGTTTTATTTTGAAATTTAGTATCCAATAACCATTCTTTAATAGATAATTTAGAAACATCTGATATATTATTTGATAACAATATTAATTCTTCATTTATATCATCATTCGACAACGATTTTGAATAAATATAATTTCCACTCAATCCACAATATAATAGAGAAAGTAATGGACTATAAATTTTAAAGTTAGTTTTCACCAGAATATTTGTATTTTTTAACAAATCAATTACTTTGCATTGTAAAGTATTCAAATGTTCTGAATTAATACTATCTTCATCATATGCTTTAAGAAATAATAAAAAATTCTCTATATTGTCTTCAATACTCATTTGATAAGAATAAAATATCTAAATAAATTGTAAAATTTAATTTTTTAATTTGAGAAATTTTTGATTAAATAATTTTAAAATTTCTTAAAACTGTTGAATATTTAAACAAATCGTACACTAATCAATAAGATTCAGGGAAATAGTTTTTAATTTTATAAATATTAATAAATTTTAAAAATAAGATTTTAGGTTAATTTAAATCATGCCTGGCTAAGTTAAGTTAAATTAATTAAAAGGTAAAACTATTTGAGTTTTTTATAAACATTTTATAAAATAAAATAAAATTCTAATTAAGTTAGGTTAAATTAAATAGTTAAAATTAGGTAAGGTTGTTGAATTTTATTTTATTAAATTTATGTTATTACTGGGTCAAACTGTTCCTGAGTGCTAACTACCTTGATAGCTGTAATGTTCAAATTAAAACCGCTGTGGAGAAATTGGAAAATTTTATTTAAGAAAATCAGTAAATATTAATTGAAAAAAAATGAGAATAATTGTAAACTGAAATTGTTATTACAAATACCTTAACAAATTTTAGCTTATTTTAGTATTCAAATCTAAATATTATTGGATGCTACTGCTATTAAATTCAGAAAGTTTTTCATTTGAGGCTTAAGTACTTTTTCAGCCACCTTCTTCGGTAATTTTTTAAACATAGGTTGCCAAATAATTACCTTCTCATTTTATGATACTATATATATATTTACATTAAACTGATTTGTAAATCCTTTCGAAGAAATCGCTAAAATCTAATTCCTCATAAGTCTGTGATCAAAATTTCTAAACTGTAAATGCTGGTGATTATTAAATGTATCTTGAACCTCAGTTAATATGTCTACCTATCGTTTTCTGAGCTCGAAGTTTAACAACTAAAACTGCATTAAATCTCAAACTCACTTGTTATATTCTTACCATTGATTTCCGTTGCAAAATTCTTAGTCTAAAAATTCACTTCCAATAAACGTTCTTATCTAAACTTTTCAAATACTTTTCTATGTTCTTCATTTTGATTTGATTTAAAAATTCCTTGAGATTCAGATTCAGTAATATTTTGGTGAAATAACAATGGCCAATAAAATTTTTAGAAATATCTTCAAATATTATTGATCTATTATCATCTAACAATATTATCATCTAAATATTTTCTAACAAGATAAATTATGAAAATGAAAATGAAGAACTTTTTTATTTGATAATTATTTGTTTATTTATTTTAAAAACAAACTTGTTGAGGAATATTAACTTTGAATTTTTTTTGTAAAACTATGAAAAATGAAATTGTAAATTATAAAATGTTTATTATACTCTTTGAGGATGATTGTGAATTATTATTAAATAATAAATTAAAACATGTACGAAAATTGAAAGAGTAAAATTCAAATTGAAATAAAAAGGAAACAAATTGTTATTAAACATTTAAATCATAATATAAAAATTTGTAAACATTTAAATTAATAAACAGTTTATATTAACTCTAGATTATATTTTAAATTTAACCAGCATTTAGACCAAGGTCAGAATTAAATAAGAATCACGGCCAACATAAAAATAAAGTACGCAATATGTTTATTAATAAGTCAAAAACTCCGGTCGAATTGTGTTCCGATCTCGTTTATCAGTTTACATGTAATGGGTGTAATTCCACATACATAGCAGAGACTTCCCGTCATCTCTGTATTCGAGTTCTAGAACATTGTAGACCGAAGGCTTTGACCCATATTGGTGAGCACAATAAGGGCGGTAAGATTAAAATAGGTATGTCTGATTTTAAAATTGTATTAATAAATTTCGATAATTATTGGGAACTTGTGATTTGTGAGGCGTTGTTGATAAAGTCATTGAATCCAAAAATTAATGTTCAGAATGCAGTGAATACTTGTATTTGAAATGTTTTTAAATTATTTCTTTCTTGTATATTGTATGTATTGATTGTTGTGTTAAATTAAATAATTAATAAAATTTTTTAAATTATTAAATTAAATTTTGAATGTTTAAAATTTTTAAAAATAATATATTAATTTAATTATAATTTTTAAAAATAATTAAATAAAAAAGTTTTTAGATAATTAGTAAATTTGTTTAAAATCCTTAATTCACATAATTATTATATCCCACCTGATGATGACAGGAAAACTGTCGAAATATATCGTAAAAGAATGTTTGATTGGCGTTATCTTATAATTAAATCATTGCCATGCATGTTTAATTATTTATTTAAGCAATTTGTTTTATTTTTTATTTCAAATTTTTGTTGTGCGTATTTTTTCAGTTACCATTTGGAACTTCCTATAAAAAATTTCTTATAATTTTTTATTTTCTTTAAAAAATAAATTCATAAAATATTAGTATTTTAAAAATTAATCTCTAATTTATGGGAAAGAGACTGATGAAAATTTGTTGAGAGAAAAATAAATATAAATCCACTCGGTTGATAAATGAGTAAAGTGATTGATTAAAACAACTATTTATCAATAATTTCACCGATAATGGAGATTTGATTATTTTTAGAGAAAAACGTGACAAATGATTTATTTTTTAAAAATAAAATTAACCAATAAAAAGAAAAATTATTATTCGTAATAAATCTAATTTCGATATAGAACGGATATTTGGATTTCGGATTGGATGATTTATGAAAACACTAATAAATATTTCAACTCCATAATGAAAGTTAGTTTACAAAAATTTTGACAAAAAACAAATTTTCTTTTTTCATGTATGGTCTACTTTTAGAAGGGATTCGACAATTCATTTGTTCGACATATGGCTTACAGGCCTGGACTCAAATTCTTGAAAAATCCAAACTCGACGTCAACGTGTTTGCCATTCATGAAGTTTATGATGAAGAACTGTTGAAAAAAATCGTGTACACAGCAGCCGATTATTGTCGAATTACGAAAGACGAGGTGATGTTTCAAAATGGAAAATATTTCATTTCATTTTTGTCTCATTACGGATACGACTCAATTCTTCGGGTGCTTGGAAGAGATCTTAGAGATTTTCTCAACGGCCTAGATAATTTGCATGAATATCTCAGATTTAGTTATCCAAAACTGAAGCCGCCATCATTTTTCTGCGTTAACGAAAGTCGAACCGGAATAACTTTGCAATATCGAACACAAAGAGCGGGATTTGTGCATTATGTTCGAGGACAGATTTTTGAAATCGCAAAAACCTTTTACAACACAACAATTGAAATAGAAATTATTGGAGAAAATAAAATGGCGAATAAAGTGTTTAATTGCATTCTAAGATTAAAATTTGACAATCAAAGCTTTAAAAGTGAAGGTGACAACATGTCAATTCCTTCAGAACTGTTTTTTGAAGTTTTCCCGTTTAACATTGTTTTTAACAGAGGGTTGAGAGTTGTTAATTGCGGCAGGGGGATGAGAAATTTGATACCAGACATCATTGGAGATTATGTCGGAGATGTATTTCATGTAAACAGACCAATAATACAAATTAGTTGGGATACTGTGAGTTTTTATTTATTTTAAGTTTATTCTATTATTTCTTAATAATTATTTAGATAATTTCTTATAGATCTAATAATAACAATAACTAAAACAACAACAATAATAATAATAATAATAATAATAATAATAATAATAATAATAATAATAATAATAATAATAATAATAGTCTTCATGCACTAAAGTTTTTCTTAAATAAGTATTTAATTATTCCACGTACTTTAACCTCACAATTATTTAATGTTTAATCAGTTAAACTTGTGATATAATTGTTATTAAATATTTGATTGCCTTGAACCTATGCTATATAAATGTATATTAATGCCTGTGAGTTTGCTTGATGAATGATCAATGTCTGGGTTCTCGGATTATGTCATAGTTTATTATATTTGTTTAAAATTGTTAATACTGTTTTTATAAATGTTTATCGCTCAGCATTCGTAACTAATCTTTAAAACCATTTAATTAATGTTTCATTTGCCTTTGCTTGAGCATCACAACTAATGTTTATAAACAATATATGATTTTCAAATTTCTATTTCATTCTCACACAGTCAGTATTTGAATGTTTTGTTTTAAAACCTTTCATATTATTATTACTTTTACATGTAATATTTTAATGAGAAAATCAAGAAAATATTTCCGTTTAAAAACCATTTATAGTTCTTTCCACTTACAAATCCATATGTGGAAGACTTGAATTTATTTCTTCAATTGAGAACCTAATATTGAATGAGGCCTATTCACGTAACTAAAAAAGAAACAATATAATCAGAATTTTCAAACATAATCAAAAATATAATCACATAACATTCATGTATCTTAGATTTTATATACAAACCTTTATGATATTTACCTATTTTAACATATTATGAATCTCTTAATATTTTATACAAGTTATTAAAAAGTCAATGCCATTCATCACCGTTGTTAGTAAACGACATTATATTAAAATAATTATTTAATAAAATTCAAACTGAAACACGAAATTGTTACAATATTTATACTGCTTCCAATTGCATAATCTAGAAAAAGGAGTATTACTAGTTTAAGAGTTATTACGATTATAGATTAATAAAAACATACACCATTCATTTCAATGCACTTATAAACATTTCGACATTAATCATCAAACATTGAGGTCAAAGTTATCTGGTTATAGAATTTATTACACAATATAATTATCTCAACTTACAAACACAATAAAATTACCCTTATGAAACTTATAGATCTAAACCGATTGTTTTTGAAAGTGGTAAAGTATTGAAAAATCCTTAAAACTTTCAAACTTATTTCTCATATGGTATCGCAGGAGGAATATAAAAGAATGTACTATTTATAATTTACAGAAATTTGCTTGATTACAATTACAATCGGTTTGAATTTAAAAACCCTTCCATCAATCGCTTCTTTACTTTTAAACCACTAATAATGTCAAAAAATAAACAATCTCGATAGACCAATTTATTAAAAAAATATGATTTGTTATTAAACACTTAATTAACTTAATTAAAATATCCAAACATAAAAATCCAACATTTATTCAATATTTTCATGTTTAAGAAAGTTAAATATGTCTCCGGCGCTTTTATTTTGCAACGTCTTTCAAAATTTTACGCCCATCCTGCACAAGGGTATGATAAACGGATGATCTAACTACTCTCAAATTATTCATAAATCACTATAAATGAAAATCTATTATAAAATAAAACCATTAATAAATATTTTTATTTTGAAATCTTAATTTTAAATAATTATTTTTGATAAATTAGCGATTTGTTGAAGAAAGCAGAAATTCAACATTAATCATTATTAAAGAACATTCAAAAAATTTTTTATAAAATTTTATAATTCAAAGAATAATTCAAACAAAAAAGGACAACTAAAATTGTTTCTAATATATTAAAAATTTGTTTTACTCTAATTAATTTAACACATTGAATCAAAATGTTTTGTGTTTATCGCTAATTGCTCATATTTAATTGTCATCTCACATTAATAATTTGATTAATTAATCAAAACTTTTAGGAAGTGTTTTTTATTCAACAAAACAAATGATTATTTATTTTCAACTTTAATAATACATAATTATATATATATATATATATATATTTCCATTGAATTTATTAAAAAGATGTTTTTAATATATCTTCAAGCTCTCTTTTTAATAAATAAATATAAATAAATAAATATAAATAAATATAAATAAATATAAAATTATATTTTGTCATGTCAGGACTTTCCACTTTAACATACATCAGTTACTTTATATATTTTCTACAATATCTTTATTTAATAAATAATTTTCCGTTTTAATAAATAAAATAGCATAATATCGAAACTAACTTAAAAATATTTTCAAAATAAATTATAAAATATTTCTATTAAAAATCTTTTTCATATCATGTATATTCATGTAACCTTTTATCTACGTACAGGGATGGAATCACATCCAAAACTCACAACGTAAATAAAAGTTCCCTTATGAAAATTTAAAATACTTTCTTAAATTTTAAAAATATTTCATTGAAATCAGCGAATTTGAATCTAGTAGTTAAAGCTTCAAATTAGGAATCAAATTTTCTGGTACATATTTTCTACATGCAGCACCAAATTTTGTAAGCAGCTGCATTAGTATTTCACCATATTTTGTTTTTTATTTACATTTCTGTTGTTTTGTTGCTCTTTTGTGTACAGGAAAAACATTAATTATTATCAGTTTATATAATCTTTCATGTATTACCCTAATCTTAAATATTACTATCAATAAATATAGTTAAACAATGTCAAAACATTTCAAAATGTATTACTAATGCTTTTTACACAAGAGAAAGAGATGAACGGAGAATTATGAACACATAGATAAACAAAGGTTTTACTTATTTATTGTATGAATAGATCCGGAAGTATTCCATAGTTGACCCATGATTCTCACTACATGTCACTAATAAGTTTGTGTGCAGGTGTTAGACATCGTATACATTTTTATGCTTATAGCAGATTGAATTTGGAAATGGTTTATGTTACACAACGACATTTTTATAACTTAAATTATAAAAGAATAATTCGACTAATATTGTGCTCTAATGTTGGAATTATCATATGTAGATTTAACGCTTCTGAAGTGTTTAACACTAAAATGACCAATCTGTCAAAATGATGTATTTCAGATTTTTTGGTTTAAATTTATTAATATCATATATGTATTGTCGTAAGAATTTATGATGACTTTTAATATAGCAATAAAATAATTAAAAACATTTTATTTTCAATTTAATTACATTAATGATATAGGTGCGAACAATAAATACGCAGATAAATCTATATCGAATCGTGAATTAAGTATTTATAATTAGATTCTAGAAGAGACATATAGTGATTAAAAAATTATATATGGACTAGCACCTAGTCACTAGCTGAAAATATTTCCTTTTTTATCTACACTTTTATTGTCCGCGCCGTTTTTGCCGCACCTTTATTGGGGTAAACCGCTAAACTTATACCTAAATATACCAATCAACTCTGGTAGTTCCTAGTGTTAATAGTTAAGTGGCTATTTATGAAAAGGTTTTAAATGAAAATAATTAACATAAACATTTCGCAAATAGATTCATTAATGGAAATAAAAAATAAGACAAAATAATTACGATTTTCAGCTCTCCAAGGATAATTTATTTAGTAAGGATAATAAATCTCCGGAAATTGTTCGATGAATTAGAAGCTTATTTATTAACAACACTTGAAATATTTCCGGCTACTGAATCAAATAAAAGAAAATTAGTTTCTAATTTTGCGGCAATCATTTATGTAAATATTAAAACAAAAGTAATGGATATTTACTAATAAGTCCAGATTATATTTGATTTAGTTTTGATTTTTAAAACAACTAAATTTATTTATAGATTTTGAATTAACAAAATACATTAAAAAGGATTTAAATAAAACTTATTTGTTTTAATCGGTATCTTGGTAATTGTCGCCGACGAAGAAGGGAATTAATTTCCCAATAATTAGACATGGCTGATAGATTCGGTTTTTTACATATTAATCAACTGAATTTGAGAAATGATTTCATTAATTAAGAAAAAATTTTATTAAAGATTTTTATTTTTTTTGTTTTAATTAATATCATATATTTTAATTAACAGTCAAATTCAAATCTAGGGACGTGTTTTTTTAATTTTCTTAATTTAGTTTTTGCTTTAAGTATCCAATTTTTATTATTAATCTAAAATGTTATTTATGCGGTTGAATAAAGTATAATTTCTTTTTTTTGCACACCTTATATTTTAATAATGTACTATTGGGGTTTCGTAAAAATGTAAATAAATAAATAAAAAAATGGAAATTATTAAAAATTAATTAAAAGTTAATTAAATGTTCAAAATGGGTAGAAATTAAAAAGTGGTAATGGGTGACAAATTAAAAGTTAGTTCTGCTAAACACAAGGAGTCAGATTGAGAACAATTTTATTAATATCCCAACAATACTAAGGCGACCATTTTTTATTAAGGTTTCAAAATAAAATCAACCCGAAACAACATAGAAATACATAATTGCACAAGTATATGGTTTTAACTACATTTTGCCCTATTAACCTCTTGTTATTTATTGACCATGGACTTGACGTGATTTATGATATTTAATTTTAATTAATTATTATATAACTTTTTTTCAAATTTCACCATTGATTTCTTTTCCATTGGCATTGTATTTATTGTTTAAAAAAATTATAATTTTAAAATAGAAATCATAGAAAACCGAAGTGATCTTTTGTTTTACTATTGCAATATTAATCTATTGCTAAAAGTGTTAAAACTTATTATTGTTGAATGCGTGACAGACATTGGAAACTGGTTGATTTTATTTCTATCAGCCTATAAATAAATCGTATTGTTGTTTTTCCCTTCTGTGGGGAAAAATATTTGTTAGAAAAATTAATTAGAAAACATATGTAATGAATGTTGCAAAAAATGATTGATTCCAATTGGAAAGACATACATTGTGTCTTCATTTCTTTTTTAGAACATCGATCAATATTTTGAGTAAATTATTTAAATTTAAAAAAAAGGAAATTTAAAATTGATTATTAGTGAAAAAGATGAAATAGAAAGAATTTTTTTTGCGATTCAAATTTATGAATTATTGTTAACTTTTAATCAAATACAAATTTATTAATATTTATTAATATTTAATATTAATTTATTATCAATATTTATTAATATTTAACCTCTTAAGTGGCTATATCATAGGTCACCAACATATGCATTACAAAACGCATAAGACGAATAAAAATATATCATAAATATTACTTCTGTTAACATATTATCTTAATAAATGTCATCCAATAAGATATTATTTTATTTTTTGTAACACTATGCCCAAGACGAATATATACGCTAGCGGATAACAAAACTCGCTGCTGAGGAGCGCATTTCCTTTGACGAAATAAACCACTTAAGAGGTTAGCATATAAATATCTGCAATGATTTCTGGATAACAAATTACAAACAGTAAATAAATTTAATTTTATGTTACTAAAACAACATACATTTATTTAACACTCATTTGCATAATTTATTTTCTTATATTTTCAATCTTTATACTAAATCGAAAATATAAAAATTAAGGTATGATCTACCGTATTAACCCGAATATAACGCGACCTCGAATTTAGAAAAAAATACTCTTAAAAAATTAAAATTAAGGGAAATTCAATCAGATGAGCGTTTGGTTAGGTAATTAAAAGTAATACATAGGTTATAATCATGACAATAAATTTAATTAATTTAAACCAAAATGTAATAAAAATAAAATGTTAAAAATTGTCGCGTTATAATCGGGCTAATACGGTATGTATAATAGGTTTCTTTGGTAAATAATAAGTAGTCTCATTATAGAACATAAAAATCATTTGAAATATCTTTATTGCATATATTTCCTCGTTGCTTCTGAGCATCTTGATCAGTTTCATTGATATATTCATAATCAAGTAAAAGATTTTATTAATTTTACAAAATGTGCAATTACGTTTTTTTTATAATTTTTATTGACCTACCATTTAAGTGATTTGCAAATATTCTTCACGTTATTAAATGAACTCTTTAATAGCATACCAATCTCGTAATATTTAGCAACTTTTCAGGATATTATCAAAAAATTTCTTTATTCTATATTAATTTATTCAAAAATAATATAAAATTATATTTTAGAAAATTATAATGAAATATTTAAAAAGAAAATAAATTTACTTAAATAAACTACCTATTTAAAATATTTTGCTGAATAAATGTAATAAAAATTAATCTGTCAAAACTGATATTAAATGATTAACATATTCTGTAATGTACTTGCAAAATCAGGATTAGGAATCTATATATTTTTTAGTGAAAAGTTTTCCACTTTCTAATTTACCATTAGGTTGTTTTTCATTAAACTATTTTATTATTTATGTTTTCTACTTAACCTTTTAAGACAATATATTCCAGAAAATAATATTATTGGGAAATTATTATTATTATTATTATTATTATTATTATTATTATTATTATTATTATTACTATTATTATTATTATTATTATTATTATTATTATTATTATTATTATTATTATTATTATTATTATTATTATTATTATTATTATTATTATTATTATAATTATTATTATTATAATTATTATTATTATAATTATTATTATTATAATTATTGTTATAATTATAATAATAATAATAACTATTATTATTACATTTCAGTAATTATCTACTAATAATTAATTACTTTTTGAAAACAATAAAAAGTCATTTTCTCTTCACAATATCGTTTTCCTTCCCGTATTTTATGATAAAAGATTTTCAATTTATCCTCCTATTAATAAGTTAACCAAAACAAAAAACAATTTCAAAAAAAAATTAATTTTTTTATTATTATAAACATGAAGGAGTAAAGTTCAAATAATATAAACAATGTACATTGATAAATATGGCAACTATTGCATGGTTTGTTTATCTAAATGTTATATAATTTAATTTTTTTAACATCAAAAGTGAATGATTCCAAACATTCTACATAGCAATTCTTCCATAACACTTTGTTTTTATTTAATATTTACTTAATTTGGGTCATTATTATCAAAATTTGAAAAAAACATTTTATAGTAACACTTTTTAAAGTTTGTAATTTAAAAGATATATAAATATTTTATTAAAAGTTTATCAACAAAGACAACTGATCAACTTTATAGTAAGTAAAAGTCGTAAGTTCAGTCGACTCTAAATAAAACATGTTTTTATTGTCTCTTTATACTGAAGGTTTTTCAACTTTTTAAAACCATATTTTTGTACTTTCTATGAAATCTATGAAATCTTTGAATACTTTAAACTACAATGCATCATGATAATTGAATATTTAATTTAATTCCATGGTACTTCCAGGAATAAGTGTTGGGGATGCCGAGTTAAATATTTAAACAAAATTTAACTTGTATTTAATGTTATTCACCTTTAAGGCCATCAAAGATAGAATAAATTCCATTATTCATTATTCGCTGAGAATTTTAATAATAATATTTTCAATATATAATAACAGCATTTAATTGCAATAACGTTTAATAGAAATCCAAAAAAAGTTGAAAATGAAAAACATTTTTAATTTCAAAAATTAAAACTTTTACATTTAGATTATTCTTCATTCAAACAATGTATTTGAACTCATACTATTACATATCAAAAAAAGCAGACTATCAGGTATGTAAAAATGAATTTATATGTTGTTAATTGTTTTAATTAATTAATTTTTTATCCAATGAATGCTATATAAATATTAATGTGCAGCTTTTATTAACATTAAAGAAATCAGATTTTAGCTAATAATTATATACAGAGTAATGTTAAGTAGGATATTAGCCCAGGGTCAAATGTGGAATAATGGCCATATTCAGCAATTTTAAAGTCTATGCATGGGAAGTATAGAAATATATGCAATGTGTACAAGTAAAAGTAATAAAAAAATTAAAAACAACATTATTCTAAATGCACATAAGAAGCATAAGTACTTTTATTTTGCATTCATAAATCTAAAAGGTTTCCCTAGATATTCTTAACAATATCCGATTGCTTTATAAAGGATCTCCCATTATCTCTACTATACACTCAAATAAACTAGCCTTCCTGATATCCCCTCTGTTCAATTCTGGTTATGAAAATAAGAATAACGTGACTTTATTTGGGACTATATTATATTTTGCTAGTTATTATGCCTATAATGTATTTTGAATCATTTGACTTAATGCAAATATTTTTGATTACTAAAAGTCCAATTATTTATATATATGCTGAAAATAAACAAAATTGTTTATGAAATATTCATAAGTACTACTTAGAACTTCTCTCACAAATTTTACACGAACAGTTAATCTAATTTTGATTAGAGATCAGTCAGCTACAGAACAAAATTGCTAAATAAAAAGAAATGAAAAGAAAATTTAAAGAAATATCCAATCGTTTTATTTTTCTTGTTTTTTTGTTCTTGTTCTTGTTCTTGTTTTTGTTCTTTTTCTTCTTCTTCTTATTATTATTATCATATTATTATTATAATTATAGTTATTATAATTATAATTATTATTATTATTATTATTATTATTATTATTATTATTATTATTATTATTATTATTATTATTATTATTATTATTATTATTATTATTATTATTATTATTATTATTATTATTATTATTATTATTATTATTATTATTATTATTATTATTATTATTATTATTAGTATAAAGTGATAATTTAAGCTTTTTGCTGCGAATAATGTATTTAATGAAAAGATTTTCGACTATAAGATAGTCCTTGTCAATCAAATTACAGATTGACAAGGACTATCGTATAGTCGAAAATTTTTTCATTAAATACATTATTCGCAGCAAAAGGCTTAAATTATCACTTTATTGTTTTATTATTATTATTATTATTATTATTATTATTATTATTATTATTATTATTATTATTATTATTATTATTATTAATATTATTATTATTATTAATATTATTATTATTATTATTATTATTATTATTATTATTATTATTATTATTATTATTATTATTATTATTATTATTATTATTATTATTATTATTATTATTATTATTATTATTATTATTATTATTATTATTATTATTATTATTATCATTATTATTATTATCATTATTATTATTTAGATAGCGATTCTTCAAACAGTCTAAAAGAATCAAATTACAGATTGCGTATGAGGGGTCAAATGAAGTACATGAATGAATGGGATGCAATTGTATTTCTCGGAACGCCGATGTAAACTTTTCATTCATTTAAATTAAATATTTTTTACATAATTTTAATTTTTTAAATAAAAACAGTTTTTTAATTGCTTAATATTTAATTAAAAATTTTATTTATACTTTCAAATCTAATTTTAATCAAGTAAAAAATTCCGTCAGATAAAATTTCCCAAGTCAACAAACTAAGAGCAAAATAAAAACCCACAAAATTAAAGAATTTATAATGAATTAAAAGTTTTCATTGAAATTAAATTACGCATAAATTAGAATTTTAATTTTTTTAATTGAAAAAATGTCTTTGTTTAAAGCCTGTTCTTATTCTCATAAATTAATTAATTGTAATTGATATTATATATGAAAATTATTTAAATTTAATGTTTAAAATTCAAATTATTAACAAATATTTAGTTGTTGTTAATACTTTATGACAATTCGGACAATGTTTAAGAATCCTGGACACTTTAAAACATCCTTCAAAATAGAGAGTACCCCTGTTATCAGCTTATAAGGTCCAAGAGAACACGAATAAAATGTTATGATATAAGAAAATTAACTTTATAATAAAAACACACTTATAAACTGAGTCTCGGTAAATGAAGATCATAAATAAGGTACATAGTCAATCATTAAGGCACAACATTGTTGAACGTAAGGAAATATAAATACAAAGTGATGACATAATTTTATTAAATTTCAAAATCGTGTATAATAAAACAACTCAATGAATCGGTTAACAATGAAACGCATGTCAACAGTAACAATTTTTGCGAATGTTTTAAAATGATTTAATTTATTATTTAATTGAAACTAAATCTAATAACTACTTTTAATTTGGTAACTATACATTATAATCTTCACGTTAATTATTATAGGAAGTTATAAAGAAATTGAGGTGAGTGAAAACATATACAAATTTATTACGAATAATTTGTGATTTGAAATAAATGAACCTTTGAAATGTAGTTTTATGGTATTAATTAATTAAATTTCAGAATGAGAGACGTAGAAAGTATGTGGAAAGCCGGGCTTTATATAAATGATTTGAGTATGCACGATTCCAGTAGGGATCTCGTATTGGCCGGCGAACAGCAGTCTGCAGAATTGAGACTTGCACTGGAACAGGTATACAATTATTATCTTAGAATAATAAACAATATATAAAAGAGTGAAAATAGTTTCTAAATTTAAATTCCAGAAATATTAAATTATCAAAAAATATGAAATACATTTTATTCTTGTAGGAAAACTGTAAATAATACCTATTTGAAATAATAGTATTGTATGTTGAATTTGTATGAGTGATTATTATGTAATGCATGTCTGAATGTCAAAGGTGTAATATTGTATTATTGATGCATGTGTGTATATTGGTCAAGATACTTACAATATAATTACTCCATTCGGAGGGATAATCAGTTTTTAGTAATAATAAATCTTATGTCTACAAAGCCTTCTAACAATTCTCTTTTTGTACGGTAACTTTTTTTTACAATTTCCATTGTCATTATCTAACAAAATACACAAATCCATTAAATCTCTAAAAAATAAATACTCAATAAATCAGTCATGGATAGTAAGTAAATTTTTAAAATAAAATCTTAATAAAATTTCCAAAAATCTTATAAATATAGGTAAAAGTAAAATAATAGGTTATGCTAAATCAAGTATGAGAAACCTTTCCTAGTTCGAGGACAAAATTTTCATTCTGTTTTCAAGTCAAAGGATAAAAGAAATTATTAAATAAAATTAATGAATAATAAATGAATTAAAACAAATTGCTACTTCATATTTCATTTATTTATAATAGAATGCTTTGATATAAAGCTCAAGTTCGCTTACCACAAAGCCGACTTTGAGCACTGCTGAGTCCATTGCTGTTAGATATCCAAGTTCTTTTTCAAATTCCGTATTTAATCTCTTTGTAGTCGTACATCAATATTTTCTTCATAATTTTACCTCAATCCGTATTCTTTGACAGGTATGGATTCGTTGCACAGGAAATCTTTAGAGAAATCCTTTATTCGGAATAAAATAATTATCTTCCGTCCAGTTATTCTGAAATTGACAATACTCAGCATCTACTTACCTTTTTTTTACAAAACCCTTGATCTAATTCCAAATTTACAAGCGATATTTTGAACTACCAAACAAACTGTTAATGTACAGAACAGAAAACCAACGCAAGTACCAAACTGACATGTAATACGTTCACATATGCGACGGGTTAAAATATTTACTATATCATTTCCGGAATCAAAATCAAAGCCACTGGTTCTTCCTAAAGCACAAAGCGACAAAATAGCTTGGATAGTAACATACATATCAGGAGCATGGATTTTTTTAAAACATAATTTGAGTAATTTCTTTCTGTTAACTTTTGGATGCAACGGTGCTTCGACAAGAAGAACTAGATTCTTTTCTGGCGCAGTTCTCAATTCATTAAGAAATTATGACATCAAAATACCTCTCTTGGATTAAACTTCAACACATACGTAGCTATTTTTCTAGCTAATTCCAACTATAACACCTTGATGACGAGGTCTTCATATAATAGGCTGGAAAACAACTCCAATTCAACTTTGCACATACCAGATCCGATTTCAATTACTAAGGCAGCAACATCATCAAACATTTTGGCATTTGAAATAAAATTATCTTTAGAATAGCATTAAATTTTAAGTGAGTAAGTAAATTTCAAGTCCAACAATAATTTTCTAGAAAAACAAAGCCACAAAGCAAAATTCAAATCAATAACCATATCAGTGAATTTGCACAAAAGATCAAAAATCCAATTAATCGCACACACACACACAAAATAATTGTGCACACACACTTAACAGTAATGGTGCGCACTCAGACGCGACAATGATCAGAATTTACCATATACACCTAACCGCGAAATATAACATTATCTATAATCTAAAAAAAAATCAATAAATATATATTATAGGAACACACAAACTTACCTGTGTGTAGAAATTTAATGCCGCGAAATTTAACATTATTATTATAGGAATCTAAAAAGTGAGAGAAAATAATTAAGCATACAAGCACAGCACACATAATGAAAAATACATACAAAATTAAGTAAACTGTTTTTCATGCGAAATTCAGATTGATTAACATATAATTAACATATCAATATTTTTAAATTATTTAACAAATTATGTACAAAAAAACTTTTGAAACAGATTCCGACTGCTCTACGTTGAGCTTTAGGGAAAAAAAAGAAGATACATCGTAAGATTTAATTATAAAATAATTTGGAATATAAAATTTAAGATTTATTCATTAAAATATAAAATAAACTATTTCATTCATGTACGCCGATTTTTCCCTAAATGTATTAAAAAAATAAATGTCTATGGTGATTACTTTATTTATTTTTAAATATAAAAATATTTAACTTACATTTTAGCGAAATAATTCCATATTAATGCATAAAATATCATAAATTTCCTAAAAAAACACCTGAAATTTAATTATTAATATATTTATAAATGATAAATTATAAATGATGACTAACAGTAATATTCAAGAACTTGAATAATGATCTCATAATTATATAAAATCAAAATTCAAGTCCTAAAAATTACTTCAATTCAAAAACTTACCTTAAAACTATTTTTGAAATATTGAAAAAATGAAATTAAGTTAACATTGTCATATAATTGGTGACTCACCTCAGGTGGTGTGCACACCAACTTATATTATAGACAATGTTAACTTTCGCGGTTAGGTGTATATACATCGACTTTCACAAGTAAGTTTGTTTTTACTGTTGTCTCCAACTTTCAATTGAACATATTGTAAAATATCATTCAAATCGAAATATTCAGTTTGAGAACCATTGATGTAAAATAGGATATCGGATTTAGGAAACCGACTAATTTGATTTGTTGGATAAAGTTTTTCAAATTAATTATATGTAACCACTACTTTCTATTGCTTTATTGAAAATACAGATTCTATTTTCTATTTTCGGAGGATAGTTCACAATATCAACAATTCATGAAATAAGCCGTTTATTTGAAAGTGGAGCATATTCATTTTTTGCTGTGGCGAGATGATTAAAGATTTGCACTTCCATAAAATTTAAAATATAAATAAGTACTAGCAGCCAATTCGCGTGTGTTTGTATTTACAGATAATTCAAATTTATTATTCAATATCTTACGAAAGTAAAAAGTTTACTACACCAAAATTGACTTGTCCTATTTTCAAAGTAAACGGCTCAATTCAAGGGGTCAGACACAATTTACATTGCCAAGTGATTTAGCAATTTTAAGGTTTAGATAGAAAGGGGTCATGGTTGTTTTTTGAAGTTATTATGTTGTTTGAACATATTTGTGTATTTTATTGGTAGTTTATTTTTATATTTTTTTCAATTAAAAACATTTTTGCTACTATTTTCTTATAAAATAACATGATGATACTTCTTTACTCACCAAAATCTCACACTGTAAAGAGCAAATTCTATTATTTACATTTTAATTTATTCACTTCCATTATTTATTATCATGACAATTATTATAATAATCAGATTTTAGAAAATATAAAAGATAAAATTTCTGCAATAGTTTTAATTTAATATATTTTTTTATCTAAATTTAATTAATAATCTTTCCTTTATCAGCAATTAAATTGAATTCACTGTGACAATATTTACATTTCTGGGATAAATTGAAAAGTAAATTCAGAGATGTACTTTTTCACATTTGATAAATGATTAGACTGACCGTTTTCTTAAAAAGACAATACGACACAAATGGTTAGTCAAAATATGACAGGGGTAGGCAAAGTTTTATGAGAAATTTGATAAAATAAATAAATGAATAAAAAAAACTCAAAAAAAACAGAAATTTATAATTCTAACCAATTTAAAATTTTAATCCGTGCTAATGGATTTTTGGGCAAATTTTTAGCATTGTCATTTGAATTGCATTTTTTTACAATTTATTATAATTATTTCATTGTGGAGAAGAAGAAAAAATTATTTTGTCAAAACTTATATTTTGTAATATTTCCTTCAACTTACAGGGTTTCAAGTCGTATTATGACAAACATAACATATTTTTTGAATATTTTAATATAATCTTTGACAATGTTAAATACATTAATTACAATATTAATAAAATAAATGCCAATTTAAATAATATTAATGACAATAATACATATATTAATGTAATATATTACAAAAAATGTAATGACAAAAAAATTAAGTGACATTTAATTAAGAATAATTTCTCCCTCAATACATCTTGGTATATATGACCACATATTTCGCACATAATTACTACAGTCTTGTGAAGATATTAGGGTACTTCCATTTTCAATTGCTCGCATAAGATCATCTTCATTTCTGGGGTTGGTTCTTTTGGTGATTTCCTTCCATTTGCTGAACATGTTCTCAATAGGATTGAGAAAAGGGGAGTACGGCGGAAGAAATTTTACAGTTGTATTTTCATTATTTATAGCGCTAAGCACTTCAGGACTTTTATGGAACTTAACATTATCCATTATGAATACGCATCTGTGAATCTCTTTATCAATTAAAACTTCCTTTAGCTCTGTTATATATTCGATAAACTTCTCTTTATTGAGGGCTCGATTAAAAGATTTATAAAACAATAACCCATTTTTGTTCATTGCACATGCTATAGATATATTTCTTGATCGTATGGTCGGTACATTTAATGTTGCAGGAGTGCCTATTTGTGATCTTCCTCTTGTTGTTCTCATAGAAACGTTGAATCCCACCTCATCAATAAATATTAATTCTTGTTCTGAATATATACTTAGTATAGAAGAGAATTTAAGTGCATATTCTTTTCTTGTTTCAATTACTTCTGTTGAATTTCTTCTCTCTGGAATTAAATGATGTCTTTTCATTGAATAATGAACACGAGATAATAAATTATATACATAAGTTGTGGATATTCTAATTTGAAACTCTGTAAATACCTTTTCCGCTAAAACTTTCAACGATAATTGGCAGTTATTATCAACCCACTCTTTTACTTGATTTTTTTGATCCTCTGTCAATTTTTGTGGATGATCGCCGCCTCTCTTATCAGCTTCCACCACTCCAGTGTTATGGTACTTCTTCAAAATACCATAAATTGTAGTTCTTTTTATTGATAAAATTCGAGAAATATCAACTATTGAAGTCCCGTCATCGTATGCTGTAATAACACGATCTCTATCAGCATTTGAAGTTGTACTATTTCTTCGTTGTACTCGAAAAGTGTTACGGATAGCTGGTTCGGCAGTGTTATCACTTTCGACTACTATTTCTGTATTATTTGCTATGGAAGCAGGAAATTGACTTATTTGTCGAGCCATGCATAGAATGTCTAAAAATATATTTATAATGTCATTAATAAAGCTTTTATTGTTATTAATTTAGTATATATTGTCAATAATAGATTTAATATTGTTTATTATCTGGTTAATATTGTCAAAAAATATATTATGCTTGTCAAAATACAACTTAAAACCCTGTATAATAATTTTTTTTATTTTCTGTATTATCGATCAATATTTCGTTTTATATTTAACACAAATTATCATCACTGTCNAAGTAATTTTTAGGACTTGAATTTTGATTTTATATAATTATGAGATCATTATTCAAGTTCTTAAATATTACTGTTAGTCAGCATTTATAATATTGATAATATATAACATTGATAATTAAATTTCAGGTGTTTTTTTAGGGAATTTTATGGTATTTTATTTGGATTTATTTGGATTTATTTCTTAAAAATGTAAGTTAGATATTTTTATAATTATAAATAAGTAAAGTAATCACCAAACATTTATTTTTTAAAGACATTTAGTAAAGAATGGATAAAATATTTTTTAAGTTTTTGTAATCTTCTTTCGAATTTTGTCTATTTCTGTAATTCTATGAAAATATTAATTTGTTAAAATAATTTATAAAAATTTACGATTTGCGATTTTTTTCCTGCAAATTCAAAGATGTCGAAGGATCTTCTTCAATATCTGTAAATCTAAAGAAATTTTATATTCTAAATTATTTTATAATTAAATCTTACGATGTATTTACTTCTTTTTCCCTAAAGCTCAAGGTAGAGCAGTCAGAATCTGATTCAAAAGTTTTTTGTACATAATTTTTTAAATAATTTAAAAATAAATATATGTTAATTATATGTTAATCAATCTGAATTTCGCATGAAAAACACTTTACTTAATTTTGTATGTATTTTTCATTATGTGTGCTGTGTTTGTATGCTTAATTATTTTCTCTCACTTTTTAGATTCCTATAATAAATATGTTAAATTTCGCGGCATTAAATTTCTACACACAGGTAAGTTTGTGTGTTCCTATAATATATATTTATTGATTTTTATTTTAGATTATAGATAATGTTATATTTCGCGGTTAGGTGTACACCAGAAAGGTTAGAAAAATTAATGAAACATACAAACACTATGAGAGAAATTTCTAAAATGAATCAAACATACAAACAAGCGATAAAATACACCACCTAAAATTATACCTATTTTTAAGAAAATTATTATTAAAAAATCATCTAAACTATGTTAAAAATTATTTTACAAAATCTTCGATAAAATAGTAAATTATGGGCGAATGGGTTTACAAATTTTGATATTTTATTATTTAATAAATTTAACAATTAAAAATAACTTACAGTTTTTTGACATAAATATGTGAGTAAAATTCACATAAATAATTTAAAATGTGAAATTTCCATAATTTCTTATAAAATCTTTGACAGTAATTTGTTGACAGTTCATTTTTCTTCGTATGCAAATCCTGTCAACCAATATACTCTAAAAAATTTTTATCAAATGCAACGTGAGTTTTCAAATAGTCAAGTTTAAGTGAGTAAAATGGGTGTGACATAACAACCACCTACGGGCTCTATGTGCAGTTTAATCGTTTACCTTGAAATTGAATTAGCTTTTAAAGTTTGAAAAGAAAATTATTATTAAAGCCATACTTAAAATTTAAATTTTAAAAATTAGAACAAATTATAAATTTTCATTTAAGGAAAGTGAAAAGAGCAAAAGACTCGAAGACAGTTTGAAACGTTTAGATGATGAAATGAGACGGACAGACGAATTATTATACCAAATGATTCCCAGAGCAGTCGCAAATCGGTTAAGAAATGGAGAAAAATCCGTTAACACCTGTGAAGTAAATATATATTATTTTGTAGTTTTATTTTTAATTTTAATGAATTTGTAAAATAATTAGTAAAACCATTTTTTTTGTTTATTTTTGATCTGTTTTTACTTTCTTTGAAAGATTATTTTTTGTTCTAATTCATGATATGATTTAATTAGTACATTTTTTGATAGAAATTTATTTAAATTTTATCTGTTAATAGTTAACCATTTGAGTGCCAAAGAGAGCCATCACGCATCTTAATACACTGGCCAATCGCGCTCCTGCTCCGGCACGAACTAATACGATCTCTATTTCATAATTGTCGATTCTTGTTTATTGTTTTTTATTCCGAATGTGTATTTACGTGACTACCTTAAGAGAAAGGGGGTCTCCATTCTCCATTCCTCTAGCATCGTGACACCTTTAGCTAATTCTCTAATAATAATGTTGGCGCTCAAAGGGTTAATATAATAAACTTGATCATTATACTAATGATATATAAATTATTTTATATGCACAATAAAGTTATGAATTATTTGAAATGTAAACGTCTAAGGTTGGAAACGATGAAACGTTTGTAAAATGAACAAGTATGACTTCCGTTTTGGTAAATTTTACAAAATCATTACGTAACTCCTAAAGAAAAGACACCCATAAATAAGTTCGAAATATTAGATATTATTAAACGTACATTTGTATTATTGAACTTCAAGTTCAGACATTTATAACTTTTGGTCTTCGCAAATATATTTTCCATCTTCATCATGGCTCTTTCAATGACACATCGGGAACTGTAGGCTCCTTAACTCAATTGGTTTTGAAGCGCTTTATTGCTTTATGACATCCAAATGTTAAAATTATAGATTACAATACACCATACGTTTCTTTCCGGAATTGTTAATTAGATAATCAGGCAGAAGCCCATTTCGCGGAAATAAAACTGCAAGCATTTCTCATCTGAGAACGATATGAAGGCAGAAGAAAATAGGCTACTAGAGTAGGTTTTGCACGGAAGCTCCATCTTGCGTCAATTAGAAAGAGAATCCTTTTCAATCTGATAATCAGAAATTTACCTGACTTCTAATGAAATTTATACCCTTCACACGTACCAAGCATCAAATGGGTGAATTGTAAAATATTTAAATGAAAATGATTTTTTTTAAATTCCAAAGAAATATTAACCGAATCTGCCAATTTGTATTGATATCGTAAATGGTATCTTTTTGGCATACTATTTTTGTCTTTATCTTTACAAAGCATGTTAGAAGCTATTTCTTTCTGTTTAGCTTTCTTTCACAAATACAATACATCCTATTATGAATGTTAACTTTCTATGCTTTTATATAGTGTTGGGAATGCCGTCAATTATGTATTCGTACTTTTATATGCATATATATATATATATATATATATATATATATATATATATATATATATATATATATATATACATTATTGTGAATGTTGTCAACTATGTTTATGTGTTTCTTTATTTGTGTATAGTTAGAAAGTTTGTAGAGCCCAGCCGAGTCTCCTTTAAAAAACTGCCTCGGGACAGCTGGGATGAATGTATGTAAGGTTGCGACAACTAAATTTATAATAACAAACAACAACAATTATATAAATTTACATCTTTTATTCAAAAGATAATAAAAATGAAACGCACTTTATGTTGTTGGAGTTAGTTCTATAAGTATCTGATTTAAGTAACTGATTATCAGGATTCGGATAAAATAGTATATTGATTGTCTCTGAATACAAAAGATATTTGGAACAATTTTTGTGATCAATTTTCGCAAGATTTTCTTGATTCATGTTGATTGTTTGAGTATTTGTTTTTAATTATTCTTTTCGATTGTCCGGTTAAATATTAAAATTCTGTGGTTTTATAGTTTTGTAATTTTTTATTGATTATTTTTAAAATTTTTCCAATTTACTATAGTTTTTTTAAAGTTTCCTTCCCGACGCTACGGGGACGATAAAAAATAAAAAACACAGAATCTAATTAGGATATTGTTTACAACAATTATTTACAATTATTTACAACAATCTACTACACATCCTTTTAACTTCATTGAAGTGTAGAAGACAAATTTTCCCATTTAGAAAAATGACATATTATTCTAATAATTTGTTTTAATTTATGAGTTAAAACTTTAATCTGAATTCCAAGAAGTGACACCCAAAAGATTTCAAGCATTATTTCCCAAAAAAAATAAATAGAAGTTCTGAGCAACCTTTAAAATTAAATTCAACACAAGTTTTGGTTAATTTTGACAATAAAGTAAATAATTTTGTCAATGGTAAACTAAATAAAATCAGTTGGACAAATGATGATTTTTTTCAATGTGAGGTTGAGTTTCTTACATAGTACAAATGTGAGACAAATAAATTTGAAATTAGTTTGTCATTAAAATTTGCATTTATTTTTAGAAACATTAATATTGCATTATAAAAAAACTCGTATATGGAAGAAACGAAATGTATAGACATTTATATGAAATGCATATTTAACATTAAAACTAAATAAAAAAAAGTATATTTATATTGTAGAATAATAAAATTGAATACAAACGTTCTATTTATCGGTGAGAATAGATTTTTCCAAAGACAAAAGAAGATATAAAATCAAGCTGTATCATTATCAGTTAAATTAATCTACAGGAAGCCTCTCAGACAGACAGTCAAATTATACTTGAGAGATATCTTGACTGTAAATTAAAAGCAAATTTTCAAATTTAAATTTTATTATGTCTTCATTTTCATTTAAAACAATTCTATCATTACGTTGTATTCAAATTTACAAAAATTACATCATTTGTTACTTTTCACGATCTTTGAGAAAATTGAATAATTCATTCATTGAAACAAAATCAAAAATTATAAAATAAAATCTCTAAAATCATTTAATTTTAATCTTTTTTAATTAACTTTTCCTTGTTATACTATTTATGATAAATATGAACAACATTATTCTATAAGGGAAATGTAAATAAGGAATTTTGATGTTTTGAATAAAAACGCTATTCAATCATTCAAGAATGATTGCAATAATAATAATAATAATAATAATAATAATAATAATAATAATAATAATAATAATAATAATAATAATAATAATAATAATAATAATAATAATAATAATAATAATAATAATAATAATAATAATAATAATTTATGTATTTTTCATTTACTAGACGTTCAACGAAGTAACCATCTTATTCAGTGATGTAGTTGGCTTCACTAAAATCTGCAGCAACATAACGCCCCTAGACGTCGTCGAAATGCTGAATTCAATGTATTCCGTATTCGATCAGTTAACAGAAAGACATAAAGTCTACAAAGTGGAAACGGTCGGTGATGCTTACATGATAGCCAGCGGATGTCCTGTTTTAACAACTTTCAACGCTCCATTGATTGCAGAAATGGCAATAGAAATGATAGAAAAAATATGCACAATTAAAAATCCAGCAAATGAAATAGAATCATTGAAAATAAGAGTCGGTTAGATAGATTAATTCTTTTTTCTAATTATAAGATAATCTGGACCCCTTACACTCAGTCCTACTGCTTATCCTAAATTTTCTTATCTTTTTTATCTTAAAATTTCTGTCTCTACTTGTGTCATACCTTATTTGATAGTAAAGATGTAATGCAATATGTTACATCATTGAATTATAGGAATAGACATCTTAATTGGAATGAAGGGAAGAATAAATAATCATTTAGCAAGTTTACTTTCCTGTGACATTTTCTCACATTCGATTATTACAAATCTACATTTTAATGCATTTTAGAATAAAAGCGTATAAGTTTAATTTCTAATATAAATTATATACAGTGCATTCATTTGCTTAACCATAATCATATCATTTATCAAATATTTGGCACAAGTTACACTTAATCAAATTTTATTTAAAATTAATATCAGATATCAATGTACAGTAGTAAATGTAAAAGGTAGAAACGAACAGTATTCAGTTAATGGCATCAGCGACGTAACTTAGATAGAGCGGGTCCTCTATTGACTGACATACTTGATTTTAGTTTTATTATTATAGAATTATAACAGCTCTTGTTTTTTGCTTTAATATTATATATAATATATACCGTATTTTCCTGCGTATAAGTCGCTATTTATTCAAAGACAAGTGTGACTTTTTACAGATCAGAAAAGGTGAACCCGGACATCCGGTCAGTAGTTACGCCACTTAATGGCATGTAGAATGGTGGCTCAGAATGATGCAAGACAAATTGTCAAGTTTTTTACAATGATATTTTGAAAATTTATCAAGAAAAACAGAATTAGAAATATTAAATTGTTAGAAACCATATATATTATGTTAACCGTTTTTCTGGATAAACGCGAACATGCGTACTCTAGAAATAAATATTTATTAGTATAACAAATTTGAAAGAATTTGCGATGCTTATAATTTTGTGTTTGCATAAATGAATTCTCTTGCAATAATTACTTATTCGAATCATGGAGCCAATCTGGCGTGTGAATGAATTCATTATTTAATAACATTTATTATAATAACTGAACGCTTTTCTAACTATTTGATACTGGGAAATTTTAGATGAAAATTGTCAGAAAAATTTCCTTTACATTACTTACAAATGATAATTTATATTCATAGAAACATCTGTTCAAAAATTAAAATAAATATTTTTACATTCATTTTATTTATTTAAATTATATTTATTAATTACTAAGATTTATGTTATTTTATTAAAATAAATAAAAATTTATTAAAATTATATATATATATATATATATATATATATATATATATATATAATGCTGATTTATTAATTTTTGAATACATATGTTGGTTTTTAGATACGCCATGAAATATAGGTAAATATTAATTATTCTCCTCTACCGAATATCGAATTAGGTATACCTTTTTTACGGCTATTTTTACCAATAAATCTAGTGTTAATTAAATGTTTATTGAGCATTCTGAAATTGTTCTATTATTAATATATATTAGAATTTTGAAAATTTCTAAGCATAGATCATTATAAAATATTTAATCTGTATGAAATTAAAAATTTTTTAAATCCCTCATTAATTTTTACCGTGTTTCTCGCTATTATTCGTACTGAAAATGAAGTTTTCTCGAGAGGATATTAAAAAAATCATTTATTACAACTGGAAGAGAGTTCTGTCAACTGACAAAATTCATAATGAAATCAACTGCACCCTGAAGACACGGTTTGCCTCAGAACATGCTTCGACTGGGTTGCCAAATTCAGGAGTGGAAACTTTATTGCTTGAAGATAAGCCACGCAGTGGACGGCCATCATGCGATCTGGAGGAGAAGATACAAGGTGATTTTAATAAAAAGTCAAGGGCTACAACAAGACAAATTACTGAGAGCATTGACAGTGACAAAAAGACCATGAGACGATTTATTTAAATGGGAAATTTTATGGCAATGCGGGGCTCCATGCAACTATCATCACACAGGAGAAGATTAAAAAGCTTCGTCTGAACGTCCTCGAATATCCACAATACTTGCCAGACAGTCCCCTCTGAATTTTACCTCTTTCAAATGAGACCTGTTCTGCTGATGCGGTACACAACATCCAACAATGGACAGAGTTGAAGCCGCAGCAACAACAAATCTGGCTTTATTGAAAGCAGAACCTGTTGATAATAAATCAAAAACAACTGCGGAAGTTAATACAAATAAAAATTGGACTACTCTTAACTATTTTATCATAAAATCTAAAAAATATTAATAATGAAAAAAAGAAAAATCATCATTTAATTAAATAGAATTTACTTTTGAAAATTATAATTAATTTTTAAAAAAATTCTAATTGATTGATTTTTATTTAATGTCCAACAATCATAATGGTGAATATTTTGAAAACTTGTGCGAAGTTGATAATTAGATAACTTATTGTTAATCATTTGTTGTTGAAATTTCTGCAGAAACCTTTGAGTCAAACCTGTAATTATTATACTTCAACAATTTCAATATAAAATATATTTAAATATTAAATAATGCCACTGAAAAATCTTTTATGCAATATATTTCGACAGAAGCATTATCATTATCAGGGAGGAAAGCAAAAAGCTATATAGATTTTAATTTGCTTATTCAAAGAAATTAAAATAAATATTCACATAATTTATGCATTTTATATATATGCATTTTATATATATATATAAAAAGATGGTACAGTAATAGTGATATTCAAGCGACTCGTCGACTGAGTGGCCAGATTTTGGGATTTGGTGACAAAGTTATGTGTTCGATTACATATTGTAATGAGGAAGGCCAAATATGCTCGAAACTAGTCTGTAAGATAATGGATTAAATATCACATAAAATACTTTAAATATAGATATAGCATGAATGCAATTCAAAATTTTCAATTGTAGGTATACATACTGGGACAGTGGTTGCAGGAGTCGTAGGAATTAAGATGCCTCGGTATTGTTTATTTGGTGACACAGTTAATACTGCTTCACGAATGGAGTCTACTGGAGAGGTAAAATTGTTGAAAGTTTATTGACTTATTTAATTTAACTAGACGCAGAAAATTCAGATCAGTTCCAGCACTCAAAAGAAACTAATGATACACAATGTTTATCAAATAGTTGAAAGAGGAGTGGTAGAAGTGAAAGTAAATATAATCTATTTAATAAAAAGCTCATGTAAATGGTTATAGGGTAAAGGTAATGTATCTACTTACTGGCTCGAAAGACACTTAGACAAACAATCCCTAGGATTACTGCATTACATGGAAATCCTAGAAAAGGAAAGGGAGAGATTAGGAGATGCTAATATGTCAACATATCAAAGTCATGGAGAATATTGGCATGAATTATCTTTAAGTCGATGTAGTTCAGTGTCTAACAGTCATTCTCGCACAGGATCTCATAAAGGAAATCCTTCTAAAGATGATACTTCTTCAGCAAAAGTCTACAATCTTCCAAATGGATATCGCATTTAAACTGTAGAAATTTATTATATTATCTGATTACCCATTTCTGATTTTATTTATTTCAACCGACTTGTGAATAATATTTGCATATTTTTAACAATATGAATTTTATTGAATAAATGCATTTTACAGTTTCTGAATTGTAAGTATTTTTTATTAAATGTTTTACACAATTAACATTTTTTCAAGGCAAATCAGTCTTTAGCGATATTATTAATAAGTTTTAACCTGCAAAATATTTAGTTTGCATCCACTTTACACTATTTCCAAATTGAATCTACCATAAGCAGACAATTTGTACATTATACTAATGTGATATTTTTGCCGTTGCATAGAAAATAGGCCAATATCCTATTAACTCAAAATCGTGTACTCATTAAAAAATGCGATGGATGTGGATAGAACCAAAACCATTTCGCATTTGTCCAGTAGTTTTGACTGCATGCCATTAATAAGTATGTGTGTATGCATCAGATAGTGTGCATATTTTTTAATTTATATCATGTTTTATATATCAGGTGTATTTCACACCGGTCTAGTAATATAAAACTATTATTAATTTTTGCATTCATGTAAAGAGCATTTATTATATTATATTTTAACATCCAAACTGCACTGATCACTCGACTTATTTATATTCACAACAAAGCCAATTGGACACTTAAAGTTATGCGGCGATAGATTTTAACTAAAAGAGTTTAAGAAAAATACCACAAAAAATAAATTATTTATATTTATCCGGATAAAATAAAGAAACGAAAAAGAAAAAATAAATTAGTTATATAATAATATTTTTTCCTATTTTTATTAAATTCTAAAATATCAATTACATTTGTAATGATCTCAAAACTTTATTGATGTTTTGGCATTTAACAAAGACGAAAAAGGTTGTGAAAAATTTTATGGAGTTATAATGCAAATTATAAAGGTAAATTCAGTAAAAATTGGAGTAGTTTTAAGTAGTTGTTTTTTTGAAATATTAAAGAAGATAAATTAATTAATTTTATTATTATTATTATTATTATTATTATTATTATTATTATTATTATTATTATTATTATTATTATTATTATTATTATTATTATTATTATTATTATTATTATTATTATTATTATTATTATTATTATTATTATTATTATTATTATTATTATTATTATTATTATTATTATTATTATTATTATTATTTTGTTTTCTTTTGTTGTATACTTTACATATTTTATTAGAATTAATATATTAAATTAATCAATTTGTTTTTAAGTTACATCATAAAATCAGAAATGTATTTCTTTTAATTCCAAAACATTAATTCTTAATTAATTATATTAATAATTATTACTAAACAAAGATTGTTCTCTTTCGTCAATTTTTTATATTAATGTTTTAGATAATGATAAACAATTATTATTATTTTTAGATACATAATAATAATCGTGGGAAAATGCTTATACAAAAAACACTGTTTTTCCATTTTTCATTATCGATGTAATTATTTAATGAAAAAAATGAAAGAAATTTCCGAGAAAAATGACAATTATGCTATTTCAATGTGCAATTTAAATGGGCCTCTGAATCAGACAACCATTGCCAGATTTTCTTCGTGAAATCTATTTCTTCATAGAACTGACTGTTTGTCGTAGTCGGTCGTAAAAGTTTGTCGAAAAATTCCGAAGACGGATTGAAATAATTCGTCAAATTATTTCTGGATTTTTGATTTTGGTTGATTTCAATTTTCGGCAAAATTACCTTTCCGATATTGCTGACAGATTTTGAGCGATTTTTCAACAGATTTCTTCCATTTGTCGACAGTTTGGAGTTGGAGTTTTGAAAGCGAATATTTGACGATTTGGTTTGGGTTTGATAGAGTCGAGTGAAGACATCGGTTTCGATTTCCGTTTCATTTTCATCAGACACGAAAATCGGTTTCAAAAACAGCACATTTGTGTCTGTGGAATAGGATTTTCTCGGAGACATTCTGCGAGTTCTGTTGTTGTTGTTGTTGTTGCTGTTGTTTATGGAAGGAGAAAACTTTTCATTAAGCATTATATCCTAATTTGCACAAAGAATAACATTGTAAATTTGTAACTTATTAATGTTGACCAACTCGGATTATGAATTTCATTGTCAAATGAGTATGCTAATTAGTCCGTCAGTGAATCGGTTATGTGCCATTCTTTGCATATACTTTCAGACAATCATAATAGATATTTATCATCTCAACTAAAATGTTGACATTAGTTGAATTTTAACAAATGATAGCCCGGCTGATATGAAAATTGTTTACCATCTCTGAAATTCGATAATGCTATAAGTCTGTGAAACTTTTTTATCGTCAATATGACTTTTTTTGACAATTGATTTACTTTCTTTTTTATATAATAATATATGTTATAATGTACTATAAATTATATATATATATATTGAATTTATTAAAAAGAGTGCTTGAAGTAATATATCGATGTTTTTTGATACTCACGAATTTTATCGGCAGCTATATATTACTGATTTATAGTCTTCAAGCTCTCTTTTTAATAAATTCAATAGAAAAAATAATCAGTGGTGAAATTGGAAAATAAAGTTCTTATAATATATATTTAATATAATTACCATAAATGAAATATAAAGAAAAGTATAACCGAGTGTAATCATTAACTGACAAAATCGTCAGTAAATTTTGACACAAATATGTATTTTCGAAAATAAAATTCAATAAGAACATATTTTGAGGATTTCGTTGTAAACTTAACAAATAAAAAAATACAAATATCCCAATAACGTTAAATCGGACCAAAAAAATTTTCTATAATAATTGAAGTTTTTATTTTTTTATTTTTTGTTTTAATGTTTTAAAGTTTATAAAAATATTTTTAACTTTGTAACATTAATAACATTTGCAATTAAATATAATTATTATATTTAATATTTTCCTTATTAATTATTTAAAATGTGTGTAATTTTAGGAATTGTAATTCAAAATTAAATAACTGTTGTAATCATTTTATATAAAATATTTAAAGACATTTATGAAATTTTATGGAAATAATTAAAATGAAATAAACTTGCAAAACAGTTTTTTTAATAGAAAATTTAAAATTTAAAAATACATATTTTTAAAACGTTAAATTTCATTAAAAGTTTGCTTGTCTTTTTCACTATAGAATTCATGTTAACTTGTTTAATATACTGAAAATAATTAGGATAGGAAAATATTTTAGTCAAAATTATTATCATTATTATTATATCTTTTCTTTTAACATTATAAAGTTGTTTTCACAAGTAAGTTTATCGTATATCATAAAATATTGGCCAC
>CAUHTR010002831.1:0-53649 GCA_959609185.1 Schmidtea polychroa
TTTAATCAACAATATTATTATAAATTATTTTTAATTAATTTTCAGGCTTTTTTAGGAATTTTATGTCTTTTATTAAAGTATTTTGGAATTATTTCGAAAAAACGTGAGTCAGATATGTTTTTAATTATAATTAATTAAATAAATAAATCAATCAATGTATTTTTTTAAAACATTTTGGGAAAAATCGCTGATTAGAATAATTTTTGTAATATTTTTTCTGAGCTCAATATGAGGGGATTCTTTCAGGAAATCAAATCTGGATTGAAAAGATATTGAAACAAATTCATTTGCTCTTGATATTTTCATTAAAAATATAATTTTAAAAATTTTCAGCGATCATTTTTTTCTAAAAATTGTCTAAAATAGAATTATTATAGAAACGTATCTCATCGTTACATTTCTACGAATCAAAAGTTTGTATGTGTTTTTTAATATGTGTTGCGTTTGTGTGCAGTTTTTAATTTTTCTTCCACTTTTCAGATTTCTATAGTATAAGATGTATCTCATTGAGCTATAAATGAGAACATCAACGTGAAATCAAAGTAAGTATGTATGTTTCTATAATGTAAGATTATTGATTTTTTTGTTATATTATAGGAAACGGTTCTCAGTGGTGTTTGGTGTATGTTTATTTTGTAAGTCAATAATATAAGAATACTCGTTTCTCTCCGCCCACTAGGCGTTTAAAAATCGAGCGTTCTGATCTTTGTATTTAAATATGAAATAGGTATGTCGTCGTTATACGTTATAAGTCATTAATTATCAAATTTGTTCATTGGATAAAAATTTAATTGACACCAATAACTATGTAAAAATTGAAAAAAATCATTGTAAAAAATTTAAATAATTCAAAACATACTAAATAAATAGTTTTTTTTTATATTGCGAGCCATCAATAAATCGTATAAAATTCGATTACCAATTCCTTTTTGTAATATGTTATCAATTAATTATAAAAGATATAATAAAATTTGATTATAATTAAAAATATTTTTCAGTTTCAAATTGATAGAAAGTAAAATAATAACTTTTTAAAAACAATAAAAATAAAGCAATGAAAATAAAACAACAAAAATAAAACAACAAAATAAAGAAATTAAAAATTGGAAATTATATTTTAAAAAATTTTAATTTATTTCCATAATTTCAAAACAGAAACTCGTTTCTCAGAGTTTTCTCTCATTATTTTAGAAGCGGCTGCTAAAAAGTCTTCTTGTGTCACATGGATTCTCCTCTCTCTTATTGCAAACATCCCTGCTTCAGTACAGACTCCTTTCATTTCTGCTCCGCTTGCACCAGACAATTTCTCTGCAATTATTCTCAAGTCAATTCCTTTTTTCATATTCATTTTTCTAGAATGAATTTTCAAAATTTCCAAACGTGATTTTTCATTTGGCTCAGGGAATTCAATTTTTCTGTCGATTCTTCCAGGTCGCAAAAGTGCACTATCAAGAATATCTATCCTATTTGTTGCCATGATTATCTTAATGTTGTTTGTAGCAATATAATGGCGCTGCAGTTTATTTTCAGTCATAATCAATGGGGAGTCCGTGAAAGCATTGATCTACTCGGGATGTTTCAAATCAGTTGTGTCAGTCAGAATTGCGAAGAAACGATTTATACGGAATGGGAGTATCATGACTGCGGATGGATCACTAGTCAAATGTATGCGTGATGTGAAAGTTCAGCTGATCGTTGGTGGTAGTTTATTGAGTGTTAATTGTGTTTCGTTGATGAAACTACCACTTAATGTTGAAATGATTTTAGGAATGGACGTAATACGGATGCTGGGAGGTCTTAAAATTGACAAGACGGGTGTATCTTTTCCAGGTATTGCAAACGTATCGTACGTGACTGAGAATCAGTTAAATGAGAATTTGCGAATTGAAGATGGTGATTTTTCGGCAGCATTCAGTGACGGCAAGTGGACAGTGAAGTGGAAATGGAAAGCAGAACCAGTTGTACTATTGAATAGAATTTCAAATTATAAAATCGATCCAGGGCTGCAGCACAAGTTTGACACGGAGGTTGAACGGTGGATTCAAGAAGGATGGCTAATTTCAACGAAAGACGTTGTGTATGGAAAAATTCCGTTATTGGCAGTAGAGCAAGCAAACAAAGGAAAAGTTCGTCCAGTAATGGATTTTCGAGAACTAAATAAATATGTTAGTAACCATACTGGACAAAGTGATGTATGTGGTGAATCATTAAGGCGATGGCGAATGATGGGCGAACAGGTTATGTTAATTGATCTTAAAAATGCTTATCTTCAGATACATGTTGATGAAGACATATGGGAGCACCAAAGGGTTAGTTACAAAGGGAACGGATACTTTCTAACGAGACTCGGTTTTGGTTTAAATGTGGCCTTAAGCCAAACACTTCCATATAAGGATTTAAAATGTGTCACCAATAGAGAAGATTTAAATAAAATAATTTATTTTTGTGAATCTGCAGATTTGGAAGTACTTCCATTTGGATTTACCTTGGAGGTTGATTTGGAAATTCCTGATTCGATTCACGAGAAATTGGATGATTTTCCAGTTGCCGCTATAAAGATGTGTCCATCTGGCTCTAAAGTTGAGAAGTTTTATGCTTACACATCATCCCAAGAAGAACGATGTTCTTCATTGGATACTTCTCAAGCTTTTTCTTTCTCTTGGTGTAAAATTAATTTATGTACATAGGGCAATTAAATTCACAAACGATAATATTTTTAAAGATTACATCGATACCAATACCTGACTTAGGGCGGAATCGAGTAATGATTTGGATAAAAATTATTATAAGCTATTAAATAATAGTCTTTACAGGAAGACCGTAGAGAATCTTAAAAAACCTCTGAATTTGCAGCTTTGTAATTCGGCTTCTAAGCTAATTATATATACATCTAAACCAACGTTTAAAAGGACTTATGAAATTGACAATGACTTAGTATCAGTCTTGTTAAATAAGGAAGCTATTTGTTTAGATAGACCCAGTTACATTGACCAAACTGTACTGGACATATCGAAACTTAGAATGTATCAGTTGCAGTATGAAGAGTTACAAAAATATCGTAACGAATTCAACTGTAAAATTAATATCGTTGCAGGTGGTACGGATTCATTTTTCCTTGAAGTAATTAATTGTAAGCTTGATGTTCTTTTACCAGCCATGATCCGTGATAATTTACTAAACACATCTAATGACGATCCTAGTCATCCATTATACATTAGGAACCTTGATTCTGTCATTGAGAAGTTCAAAGACGAGAATAAAGGTCTTAAATATAAGGAGTGAGTTTTTCTTAGGCCAAAGTGTTATAGTTTGTTAGGTGATGACGAGACAAAAAAAG
This sequence comes from Schmidtea polychroa, assembly GCA_959609185.1. Classification (NCBI taxonomy): domain Eukaryota; kingdom Metazoa; phylum Platyhelminthes; order Tricladida; family Dugesiidae; genus Schmidtea; species Schmidtea polychroa. Next base: position 3,338 of record CAUHTR010002831.1, read on the forward strand.
CTAAAGGAGTACCATTGAAAGGTAGTGACATAAAACATCAGTCGTACCTGGATTGTTATAACACTAATCAAATTTTTTCTATACCACAAACTAAAATAACTAACAAAAATTACCAGCTATTCATCATAAAAAATGAAAAAACTGCATTTACCAACGCAGATGATAAAAGGGTTTGGGTGGGAAAAAATAAAAGTTATGCATATGGGCATTATATGGGAGGTTACTCATTTGCTGTTCAATAATTCGATCCGGATCCATCATACTCGCAACTCAAAGAATCAGCTGATGATATACCGGATGTTATTTAAATAAATATTTGTTAAGAAATTTGTTTTTATTGATTTTTCTTTAGAATTAAATGTATAATAAATTTAACTAATATATTTCTATATTTTGAACATTTTTGTCTCAGTTTTCGTAAATTAGTAAAAAAGAGTATTAAGAATAACAGATAAGAATTATTAATTTAAATTTAAACTAAAATATATTAAATAACAAAATAAAAAAAACTTAATAAAGAAATAAAATTATAATAATTAATTAATTAATTAAAAATAATGAAATAAAAGGAAATAATTAATAAAAATATTTGTTAAATTCTGATTAATTATTGAGTAATAAGGGTGTACCAAATTGCTCCTGTAAGCTCATATATATCTACTTAGAAAAATAAAAATTTTGAAATAGACTTATTATTCAATTCACTTCAATGGCATCACGAGCAGAATTACCACATATGGATTTCACAAATGCAGATCAATGCGAAACGTGGCTACTCACATTCAATGCGATAATTAGGATAAACCAATGGACGGATTCCGAAACAAAATTATCAATACGACAACTTCATGGCTTTATGTGGGTTCTAGGTACTTAACAAAATCCGATCCATTCTATCCCCAAGAACAATCCAAGCGAGCAGATATGAAGAAATTAGCAATAAGGAAATAGTTACATTCGAAAGCAAGATTGGTTGTAGCAGAAAGAAGTAGATATTTCAAGATAATACAAGAAAAATCCTGAAAATATTTCAGATTTCATTGTACGACTTCGGAAAGCCACACAATTCTGTGAGTTCAAGAAACTGATAGAATCAAAAGATCCAGTAGAAGATATGATAAGAATGTCAGTAACAGCCGGTCTTTACGATGACAAAGCGAAATTATACCTTCTTCCAAAAATAGGACACGGCGAAGTATCGGTGGAACATATTCAAGAGATCATACAAGACATGGAACAGGTTAATATATTCATTGCGAATTTCGAGAAAGCAAATGAGGATGAGCAAAATATGAATACATTTTATTCACGAAAAAATTTTTTGCCTTTGGGAAAAGTTGCATCAAATGTGGGAAACTAAATCATTTTGCTGGAGTATGTAGATCATCAAGTAGATCATATGGACCATAGACGTTATGGACCAAGAAAGCACAAACTCAGATATTGTAATAATCATCACAATTAATTCGTGTGGGAAGGAGCCAGTAAATTGCCAAATAAACGCGCACGAGGTGCTTATGCAGGTTGACAAGGGTGCAGATGTGTCCATAATATCGTCCTAGGATGTGGGAGAATATAATTAAACCTCATTTAACCCATTCGTAAGTTAGATTGTCAGCATACGATTGTCATACGACGATGTTCCGAGGTCAGTTTCTTGCTAATGTAGAAACTAAAACTAAGTGTCAGGTCATAAAATTAACGGTTATTGAATCAGATAAAACATATGGTCTTTTAGGCAAAGATCTTTTAGAAGCAGAAACCAGCAATCATAATGTCACGATGAAGAGTACATTTCTTGCCACAATCAAATGAATTCAAGCCACAATAATACCTAATAAAATGCGGCCAGGAATGTATTCTGTAAAGCAATGGAAATAAGAATCAACGAGGAATTATCACATCTTGAGGAAATGGGAGTCATCTCACAATTCAAAGATACAGTAATGAATTGTTCTCCCGTAGTATGGATAAAAAAGAGAATGGAGATTTAAGGATGTGTGTGGATTTCAAAGTTCATACAAACCAGAAAATCAAGATGGAATCATATCCTCTACTTTTCTATTACATAAGTTTATTAAAACAATTTTAATAATATTAATTTATTAAATTCATTGATCTTGAGCAAAGCTTTACTAAAGTTTGTCAATCTTATCTATCAAAGAAAACTTTATAAAATAAGAACTTTTCTGTGAGATAACCCAAGTAGAAGGATGTGAGCCCGTCAGATACAAAGGGGGGTATATCGATTACATAATAATGACCGATTACATAATACATACACTGTTATCAACTGGCCAATCGCGTGGCTATTACGTAATATAAAGGTCAGTTGCTAACTAACCTCACGATGACCTTTACGTAATACACACATTGTTACTAACTGACCAGTCACGTGTCCATTATGTCATACACACATTGTTACTAACTGACCACTCGCGTGCCCATTACGTCATATATATATATATATATATATATATATATATATATATATATATATACGTCATATACGTCATATACAATCATATACTTAGTGGTCACTGGTTGCTAATTAAACATTTATTAAATATAACAAATTTGAATATTGAAATCACAAAGCATAATAAAATAAATCCCCAAATGGTCTGAAAATTAATATCAATTATTATTTAATGATTGTTTACTGCATTTTATGCCAGTAGGTGAGAAGATACTATGAACCTTTAAGTAAAAATAATTAACCAATTTTTATGAAAATTTCAATTTATAGCAAATAAAGTATGCTGATTCAATCTATATTAGAAATAACATGTAAAAATTAATTTTTGAAAAAAGTCGTCCATACTTGGAATTGAACCTCATACCTAACTTCAAAACAAAAAACCAAAAAGTAAATTCCCACTTATATTTTAATTCGTTAGTAACTCATATATTAGAAATAATTTTATTTATATATCCTCATCACCTATATCTCCCGAATCGAGATTTTCCACTAATTATTATAACTTATATCCGCACTACAAATATTTCTTCTTAAATTGCACTAAAAGATATTTTTAATGAATTTTATGAAATTTATGAATTTTAAGAAATAATTTTGAATAAATGCAATTAATATATATATTATCTTATTTATGCCACTTCTCAATATATTTTCATATACCATTTATCATAGAATAATGAATAATTCTAACACTGAATTTACGCTGCTTACCATTTTAGAATAAGATTTTGTATCAAAATTTGTGATAATTTTACTGATTCAATGATAAATTTGAATGAGTTAATTCGTTTTATTATATATATAGTCTGAGTTTATCCGACAAGATATTTTGACCCCCTGTGGGTATTGATCGTAAGGGTACTGATCATAAAGGTATTTAATACTTTTATTTGAATGATTATTTAGGCAAATTTGTTGATAATTTAGAGTTGATGGTTTTAGTAAATATTCAAGTAATTTTCTATTATTTTGCGGATTTCTATCATTTTTGTGAATTTTTATCGTTTTATGTGGATTTCCATCATTTTCATGAATTTCCGTAATTTTTTGTGAATATCTGTAATTTTGTGGATATCTATCATTTTCGTGAATTTCTATCATTTTTGTGAATTTCATGTTTATTGAAAGAATATTTAAAAATTTAAAGTTAGTTCTAAGATAAATTTAATTAATTTCTTGATAATTGGATGTATTTTTATTGATGTATTTTATATTTTTATTTTAAAAATTAATTTTAATGACAATTAGGATAATAATCAAGTGATAGAATAAATTTTTGATGAGGATATTGAATAATTTTCTAAGAATTTCATGTTGACTGATTAAAAATTTAAAGTTTTAATGGTGATATATTTAATTAATTTCTTGATAATTAGTTGTATTTTATTGAATAGTTTTTAAATTTTAAATAAAAATTAATTTCATTGACAATTAGGATAATAATCAAGTGATAGAATAAATTTTTGATGATAACTTTGTAATATATTTGACTAAATAATTTTTTCAATAATTTTCTAAGAATATTTCCATTTACACATTGATGAACTTTAAAACACATAAGCTAAGAAACCAGTTAACTTTATCAAGGACTTTAAATTTACTTGATAATTATTGTAGGATATACAGAAATTTAGTTTGCTGTTACTGCTTGAAAATGATTGGTTGAATAGCTGAAGAATTATGATCAAACAATATATATCATCTCCAGTTAGGTATTTGATGGTAAATATTTGTAGAAAATTTTAGCGAATTTTGATCTTTTAGTGAACTCTTACTACATAGCTACTACATTATTTCAATGGAAGAATATTTGGTGCCTATAACAGTTAATTAAAAGTCATATTTTGAAGTTCTCTAAGGATTTTAAGAGGATTGATATATTAAAGGGCTCAAGCGGGTGGAATCTTTAGGGAAATTAAGGGATATAATCGGATAGATGTTTAAAACGGTAGAAATATTTGCTGAGAGGTCGGTTAAGATGGGATATTATCGATTAGATTTAATGAGAGATCGGTTTAGATGGGAAAATAGTCGGTTGGGTTTAATGAGAGATCGGTTAAGATGGGAATATATGGTCTTTTAAGGGGATATAATCGGTTAGATTTAATGAGGGATCGTATAAAGTGGGAATATATGATTTTTTAAGGATGATGTTGGTAAAATATCAATGTTTTAAGGGAAATTGCAATACATTAGTCAGTTATGAATCAATAATAATGTGAAATTATATTGTTTTATTAGATTGTGATTAATTCATTGTATATTAATTTAGATTTATGTTTTAGAACAATGTTTTATTAAGTAGGGATAATGATTGATTTACTTGGTTTTGACAATGAAATCTTTACAGATAATTGGGATTGATATCAACTTTAAATTATTTTTATCTTTATTTAGACGGAGAATGACAAAAGTTGAGAAATATTGATCTTTATTGGAAGAAATTTATCGTGTGATTTTAATTAGTAATTAAATCGGATGAATATCGGTAAAAATGATCATTTGAAGAAATATATTTTATTGAATGGATAAATTTAATCTTTTAATGGGACTTAGTCAGTTATATTTATTTTAAATTTCGAGTACAGTGATTTACATTTAGAACAAAAATTTAATTATAACTGGTTTTATCAATAGATTTTATAAATTATTTAGGGTTAATGACCAAATTACTTTACATGATTTTAGATGATTTTAGTGAAATATTTGTAATAATAGGTAGAATTATAGTCATTTAAAGGTATTTTAATGACTTATTGATCTAACGTTAAGAGGGAGAATATATGATCTTTTAAAGGTATTTATCGATAATATACTAATCTTTAAAGATGGATATATATTTTAAGGAAATTTGATGCTTTTGTGGAGAATCATTCATTTGTTTGGATACAGAAAGCATCTGTATTGTCATTTAGAGTAATTTATTTGTAGAACTTATTTAATTATTAGAGTACTTATATCAGTCTCCTTTAGAATTTAATGATAATTATTTAGATATTTTTAGTGTAAATTGTTGACTTTGATAATTTGTAATGAATTTTCTGAATAATTTGAGCAATCAGTCAATTAATTTGAGTATTACTTTTAAAAATATAATTAAAATTAATTTATTTCAATCTACTAGATCTTATTTCAAAATTCTTATTAATTTATTTTCTTAAATGATTCATATTAACTTGAATAATCAGTATTTATTTATTTACTGGATTATTAATGACTAAAATTTAAAGTTCTTTCTTGTCCATTAAGTACATTTTATGATATTTATTTAGTATATTTTGAATAATTTAAATTTTTACAATGATTTAGTCAATTTTTACCTAATTATTGGAAAATCTCGAGTTCATTCAAAATTTTATTAATTTTTCATCCAATTTTTCAAGTGTAGAGGATTTTCTTTTGAATGTCTATTTGTTAGTTGTTGGTTATAAGTAATTGGTATCTGGTTGACTTTTTAGATGTTGACAAGAATATAGTGTATGTGTTGAAGAATATTTTATATTTAATTGTTATTATTTTTATGTGTTGCTAGTTGGTTATAAGTAATTGGTATCTAGTTGTAAGTACTTGGTTGTTAGTATCTAGTTGTAGGTATCTGGTTGTAAATACGTGTTCGTAAAATACTAATATTTATAGATATTTCAGGGAAATTCACTTGGATATAAAAATCGGTAGAATATTGACATTTAAATGATTTTATTGGTTTATTTGATGTTATAATTAATGGGTTCAGTCTTTTTTGATATTTATTTGTTGACTTTGATAATTGAAAATTAATAATTTGATCAATCAACTTGAGTATATATGTGACTTTTACTAGATCTTATTACAAAATTCTTATTAATTTATGAAATTAGATGATTCATATTAACTTGAATGATCAGTATTTAAGATAAATAATTAAGATAAATATTTTCTCGATTATTATTGACTAGAATTTAAAGTTCTTTCTTGTCCATTAAGTACATTTTATGATATTTATTTAGTGTGTTTTGAATAATTTAAATTTTTACAATGATTTAATCAATTTTTACCTAGTTATTGGAAAATCTTACTGGTGTCTTGAGTTCAGTTGAAATTTTATTAATTTTTAATCCAATTTTTCAAGTGAAGAGGATTTTCTTTTAAAGATCTATTTCTTAGTTGTTGGTTGTAAGTACTTGGTAGCTGGTTGTTAGTATCCGGTTGATAGCGTTTAGTTGTAGATGTTGACAAGATCGTGTATGTGATGAAGAATAAACTTTATTTTGTATTTAATTGTTATTATTTTATGTTTTGATAGTTGGTTATAAGTAATTGGTATCTAGTTGTAAGTACTTGGTAGCAGGTATCTAGTTGTAGGTATCTGGTTATTAGTACCTAGTTGTTAGTACATGGTACATAGTTGTAAGTATTTGGTTGATAGTATTTGGTATCTGGTTGTAAATACTTGTTCGTTAGTTACTGGATGATGATAATAAGTCATTGGTGTCTAGTTATTAGTATTTAATCTTAGTACATAGTTGTAAGTATTTGGTTAATATTACTTGATATTTTGTTGTAAATACTTGTTCCTAAGTTACTGGATGATGATAATAAGTTGTTGGTGTCTTATACTTGGTATCTTGTACTTGGTAGCTGGTTGGTAGCTACTAGGCGGTACTTGGTTGTTAGTATTTGTTAATGTTTGTTGGTATCTTATACTTGGTACGTTGTTGTTAACTGATTATTTTTATCTAGTTAATGGTATGTGAGAGTTGAGTGTGACAAATACCCTTACGACCAATACACTTACGATCAATACCCACAGGGGGTCAAAATATCTTGTCGGATAAACTCAGACTATATATATAATAAATCGAATTAACAAAAACTATTTATTGAATAAGCATGCAATTTTTACTTTGTAATAATAAGTCAGTAGTAATCAATTAGAAGAAGAATGTTTTGTGGGGGAAAAAATAGAACTTTATAGTATTTCGTTGTCATTTTAAAATATTTAAATTATATTCAATTCCATGTTGTGTTTTTAACGACTTGAGTTGACAATTATTCTCATTCATATTTGACGCAAATCATCATTTTTGTTAAATTTAGACATTTTACTGAAAAAAGGTTTTTCTACTGATTGTAATTAAAAGAATATTTTGTTAGTACTTGGTATCTAGTTGTAAGTACCTAGTTGTTGGTAAATGATTGTAAGTATCTGGTTCTTAGTATTTGGTATCTAGCTGTTTGTTAGAAGTATATAGTTGTAAGTATTTGGTTGATAGTATCTGATCGACCTTTTAAATTTTAACTTAAACATATTTGATTGTAATGATTTACAAACAAATATTGTTTTCCCACATCCGCTTGGGCCAATAATTTGATATACTGCATCATTTCTTAATTCCATTTTAATTAATTTAATCTAATAATATAATTTATATTTGTTTTAATTAATTGTTATACATGAATAAAAAATATTCAAATATAATTACATTATTAATGCTTAGCAATATAAAATATTATTTTTATTATTATTTTTATTATTATTATTTTATTATTATTATTATTATTATTATTATTATTATTATTATTATTATTATTATTATTATTATTATTATTATTATTATATTATTATTTGTAAAATTTGCATCTAAATTATCTTTAAAAATTATTTCATTAAAATTTTCATTTCTCAAAACCTGACTATCATTCAAACTTTTTTATATAATAGATTAAAAATTATTACTTTAATTAAAAATTTAGGCCCATAATTTACTTTAATTTAATTATTACTATCAATTCTCATTCTCTTTCTAAATTTATTAGTTAGTTTTAAAATTTACCCTTTTCATTTACTTATTTACAAAATATAACCCTTATTTACTATTATTTTTATTAGTAGAAGTTAATTGAAATCTGATTGCTTCAAAAGTAATTTTTATAAGTAATCGTGTTTTGATTGATATAAATTATTATTATTATTATTTTATTATTATTATTATTATTATTATTATTATTATTATTATTATTATTATTATTATTATTATTATTATTATTATTATTATTATTATTATTATTATTATTATTATTTTAATATTATTATTTTGTGGGACGGATGGCTAAGTGTGAATTTACTTTTTGGTTTTTTGTTTTGACGTTAGGTATGAGGTTCAATTCCAAGTATGGGCGACTTTTTTCAAAAATAAATAACAATAGAAAAATTTCATCTATTGACCATTTTTAATATAAGGTATGCAAACGTTATGAAATGTATAAAACAAGGAAAATGATCCATTTATAATACATAGAAACTATGAGTAGAAGTAGTAGTAGTAGTAGCTGTCGCTGTCGTTGTCGATGTCGTAGTCGTGGTTGTGGTCGTGATCGTGATCGTGGTTGTATTTTAGCATTGGTCGTACTCGGATGTATCAATAGTACTGGATGTTCACATAGAGTAATCAATAGTACTGGACTCTCACATAATAGTAGTCATTGTGTGTGTGTGTTGTATGAATAGTACTGGATCCTCACATAGACTAGTACTAGTAGTCGATGTGTGTGTGTGTGTTGTTGTATGAATAGTTGTATGAATAGACTAGCAACCAGTGACCACTAAGTATGACGACACAGTTACCATGGTCAGTATATTGAGTCATCAATAAGTGGTCAGTTAGCAACAGGTTTGTGTATGACATAATGGACACGTGACTGGTCAGTTAGTGACAATGTATGTATTACGTAAAGGCCAGTTAACAACTGACCTTTGTATTACGTAATAGCCACGCGATTGGTCAGTTAGCAACAGTATGTATATTACGTAACCGGTCATTATTACGTAATCGATATACCCCCCCTTTTTTGTATCTGAAGGTCTCACATCCTTCTACTAACCCATATCCAAGTAAGCTAGATAACTAATTTTGTATAAATATAAAATTATTAATATTAGTACACTTCCTACACCTTTTACATTTACCCACCCTTAAAATGCCTTCAAAAAATTTGTTATAAAATTATATTTCCTCATTTTTTATGATTAGAAGCAATTTATTATTATGTAACCTTTCCTATAAAAACCTTGAGACATCTTCATTTATCATCATAATTTCAATGGCATTCAAATCAATAAGAAAAGGATTCTGTAAATCCAGTCAATTATTTGCAGAAGTAATCGGCACCGGTGAACAAACTGAATATGACGAAGAATTCATTCAAGTGGAAAACATATTCAACAACTATTATCAATTATTCAAAGACCTATCGAAACACTGTCAAAATATTTTGTATCCGAGTTCTACCTCAAGTTTCCTACAAAACACAGCAAACAAATTCAAGCGCTCTGCCAATCAAGTCAATTATCCTCATCCGGAAATATTTTTCGCAGAGACCTGTAGAAAATTCGGAAATCAATTGAATGAATTGCCGATTGGTTACGCTTTATTGGATCTTGACCAATCATTTCAAGAAGTCGTTGAATTTAAATACGTACTGGAAAAACAAATGAAAGACAATTTCATAAATCCGTTGAAATCAATTCGAAAGAATGAAATGCTAAAAATCAAAGAAGACCGTAAAAAGTTGGAGAAATATCGACTGGAATATGACGCACTGAAACGGCCGTATGCACCGAGTTCGGAAAGCAAATTCAAAGAATTGAAAGATGCGAAAAAGAAATTTCTAAAAAGAAAGAAGAAGTTTTCAATTCCATGAATGAATTTTTAAGTTGTTCAGATAATTCTTTGATTGCTCTGTCAAATTTCGCTGACATCCAAATGAATTTTCATAAATTATGCTTGGAAACATTTGAAGGCGCTTCAGAGAAATTTCAGACTCATATCGAAAATGATGAAGAAACCCGAAGACAATTAAAATTAGAGGTAGATAAAATAAATGAATCAACTCGATCAGTCAGTGATGAAAGTTTGAATAAATCAAGCAAGCGGAGCATGTCGGTAAAATGTCATGAAGATGAAAGTACCCACAAAAATATCGATAAAGGCAGTTTAGTAAATGTACCTCATTGCAAAGTACTTTATCCATATTATGGAAGTGATGAAAGCGATCTATCAGTTGAACCAGGAGATATTGTACGTTTACTCGAAGAAGGCAACGAAGATTGGTTTGTCGGAGAACTTGATGGAAAGGTCGGTAATATCCCAAAGAATTATGTGAAAGTTATAGTTCCATTGTATGTCAGACGTGCCAAATTGTAAAGCAGTTAATATTTTTTCAAATTTTAACGAACTTTTTGTAATTTTAAAGATATTTCAATTCACCAATATTTGTAATGAATTTATTTTTAAATACAAGAATAATTTATAATTTTACTCGCATACTTTCTAGCTATTTTAGGGATGTTAACCTTGTCATATGTAATAATGTATTCACTGTAAAAGGACTGTAAATATTTGTGACAAAAGTGAAAACATTGTGAATTATGATATTTAGAGCATCATTCTGTTCTGCATAAATTTATTATATTACTAAATAAAATGAAAGAAATTTTAAAAGATATTTTATTTATTTAATAATTAAAAAATATATATATTTTAGATATTTTTATGTGGCTGTCAAATGATTCGTTGCCTACTTCAAATTGGAGCTCCTGCACTTTCACCATCGGTTATAGGCAGAGCTGGATTTACTTTTGTGCATTCTTGAAATTTTTAGTTTAGAAAGGTTTTATATTAAAATATAATATTTATTAGTTCATCAAAATGTTTTCTAGTATTATAAACAAAATATTCAACAAAACCCTTCAAGCAAACCAATCTCGAATTCAAAGTTTTCAAAAGGATCGACAAGACAATTCCCATCATTACGAAGCGCATTTAATCGAATCAAAAAAGAAGGAAAAGAAATATTTTCTCTCAAAATTACAAAGTCAACACGAATATCAATCTCTACAAGGAATCATTGTCGATGAGGCAGAAATAGATTTGGAATCGGAATATTTCCATAAGTTTCAGACATTCGCTGCCGATAATGATAATGGCGGTAATAATAATAATAAGCCAATTTACATTGAAGGTTTGTCACTACCTGCAAAGGTCAGCATGACAAATGATAAAAAGTCATATTAAGGTTATGAAGTTACAGATTAAAATAATTGAAATTTATTATTTTTTATTCAATTAGATTTTTAAAAATTATTTCATTTAATATTACCTTTGTAGAATTATTTCATTTATTAATTTTTTTTTATAATTTGTTTATTTATATAATTAGTTTATATTATAAATATTTACCCTTTCGTGTTGTCACCGACGCAATCCAGAAGCGAATTGATTTTACCATTTAGTTCCATTGAGTGAACAACATTTGTAATATTTCAAATGGGCGTATGCCTGAAAAAAGTGAGTACATTCCGGTGTATTATAATCGTCATACATTCAATCGGGTTCGAGGACTGCCAATAGAAGTTTTTTATCCATTTTTTGTCCGTCTATATCTGATATGCTTTATTATCAGAAAATATTAAAATTAAATACAAAAACCTGTCAATGAACACATATATTAGTACAAATTAGAACACATATTTAGTTATAACACTATAGCACGACCATCCGGTACTCGGGGGAGAGAGGTAACTGCTGCAGTGTGCCACTTTTATTTTTCTGGGATTTTTTATAGAAAAAAATGGGTCTATAGAAAAATAGCCAGGATTCTTCTGACTATAGTGAGGTGGTCTCCTTGAACCTGAGAATTTCAATACAAAAAGGTTGTTCAATAAAAAGCATGGTAATTTAAGGTATCTTGATATTTTCAATACAAAATCCGACTATCACCAAAAAAGCATTAATATTTCTAAGTAAATTAAGGTGGGTCTCCTTGGTCCTGGGATTTTCAATACAAATATCAGTCTACATTAAAAAAGCATGGTAAATTAAGGATAAATAGTTAAATTAAGGGTCTAAAACTTTAAATACAGTAAATTATGGGCTCAGAATTTTTTGAATTAAAGTAAATTATAATCTCAATTATTTTAATAAAAGTAAATTAAGGTAATCAATTTTTTAAATTAAAGTATATTATGGTCTAAATTTTTGAATTAAAGTAAATTAAGGTCTACAATTTTAAATCAAAGTATATTACAGGTTCTAATAAAGAAAATTTAAAAAAACTGTATTTTTTTAGTATGTTTTGAATAATTTAAATTTTTACAATGATTTAATCAATTTTTACATAGTTATTGGTGCCTTGAGTTCAATTAATTTTTCATCCAAATTTTTTTTCAAGTGAATAAGATTTTCTTTTAAAGATCTATTTGTTAGTACATAGTTGTTAGTTATAAGTATTTGATATCTGGTTGACTTTTTAGATTTTGACAAGAAGATAGAGTATGTGATGAAGAATATTTTGTATTTACCCCTACGATCAATACCCTTGCGACCCATAGGGGTCAAAACATCCTGTCGGATAAACTCAGACTATATATAATAAAACGAATCAACAATAACTATTTATTGAATACAATTTTTACTTTGCAATAATAAGTCAGTAGTAATCAATTAAAAGAAGAATATTTTGTGAATTAGAATTAGAATTCTATAGTCTTTCATTGTAATTTTATTTAAATTATTTTCAATTTAAAGTGGTTTTTTAAAGTAGTTGACAATTATTTATTATTGATTGTAATTAAAAATATTTTTAAATTCTAAAAGAAATAAAAATTAATTTATTTAAAAAGCAATTGATAAAGTACAATGAAGAATACTTAGTTGGTTGTTAGTATCTAGTTATTAGTACCTAATTGTAAATATTTGGTACTTATTTATTAGTACATAGTTAAAAATATTAAGTAGCTGGTAGTTAGTATCTGATTGTAAATAGTACCTAGATAGTACCTTGTTGGTAGGTATCTAGTGGTTAACTGTTGTAAATACATGGTAGTTGTTAGTATCTGATTGTCGAATTATTATTATTACTATTATTATTATTATTATTATTATTATTATTATTATTATTATTATTATTATTATTATTATTATTATTATTATTATTATTAATAATAATATTATTATTATCATTGAAATTTGCATTAAAAAATTTCATTTCTCAAAAGCTTGTGATTATTCGAACTTTTTGATAATAAATTTAAAATTATTTAACATTTTTAACTTTAATTTAATTGAATTCTAGACCATTGATTACTTTATTTTAAAATATTACTTTAACTTTAAAATTTAGCCCTAAATTGACTTAATTTAACTCATTAAGTTTTTCTCCAAATATAGCCATTGATTTACCTAATTTTAAAATTTTAGACCATTGATTACTTTAATTTTAAAATTAAACTTTTTTTATATATTCATTGATTTACTTAATTTAAAGACTTATCACTTAATTTACCTATTTAACCAATAATTTCCCGTGATCATCTGGTTATTAGTACTTGGTATCTAGTTAATAGTGCTTAGTACTTGGTATCTTGTACTTGGTGGTTAGTATCTGGTAGCAGGTTGTAAATACTAAGTACTTGGTTGATAATGCTTAGTACCTGCTTGTTGTTAGTACATAGTTGTGGATATTTGGTTGTAAGTACTTCGTATCAGTTTGTAAATACTTAGTTGTTATTTCTTGGTATCTAATATTTGGTATCTTGTTGTTAGTTGGTGGTTGAATTATTATAACTATTACTATTATTATTTAAAACAATAAAGTGATAGTTTAAGCCTTTAGCTGCAATTAATGTATTTAATGAAAATGTTAGTTGACATGGAGATTGACAAGATCGAAATTTTTTCATTAAATATATTATTCGCAGTTTTAAATAATAAATGCTGCTACCAAGAAATCATTACTTTATACTTTATTATTATTATTGTTAGTAAAATTAAAAATATTTCATAAAAACTTTCATTTAAATTTGAATTTAAAAATTATTTCATTAAAATTTTTATTTTTCAAAGGTTGGTGGTTATTCAAACTTATTGCAAACATGCCTGCTTCAGTACAGACTTCTTTCATTTCTGCTCCGCTTGCACCAGACAATTTCTCTGCAATTATTCTCAAGTCAATTCCTCTTTTCATATTCATTTTTCTAGAATGCATTTTCAAAATTTCCAAACGTGATTTTTCATTTGGCTTAGGGAATTCAATTTTTCTGTCGATTCTTCCAGGTCGCAAGAATATCTATATCTATATCAAGAATATCTATCCTATTTGTTGCCATGATTATCTAATTGATTATGACCATCTAATTGATTGAGTAATTCTAACATTGTTCTTTGCACTTCACTAAAAAACAACAAAAATAAAACAACAAAATGAAAACAATAAAAATAAAACAACAAAAATAAAACAACAAAAATAAAACAACAAAAATAAAACAACAAAAATAAAGCAATAAAAAATTGGAAATTATATTTTAAAAATTTTAATTTATTTCCATAATTTCAAAACAGAAACTCGTTTCTCAGAGTTTTCTCTCATTATTTTAGAAGCGGCTGCTAAAAAGTCTTCTTGTGTCACATGGATTCTCCTCTCTCTTATTGCAAACATCCCTGCTTCAGTACAGACTCCTTTCATTTCTGCTCCGCTTGCACCAGACAATTTCTCTGCAATTATTCTCAAGTCAATTCCTCTTTTCATATTCATTTTTCTAGAATGAATTTTCAAAATTTCCAAACGTGATTTTTCATTTGGCTCAGGGAATTCAATTTTTCTGTCGATTCTTCCAGGTCGCAAAAGGGCACTATCAAGAATATCTATCCTATTTGTTGCCATGATTATCTTAATGTTGTTTGTAGCATCAAAACCATCTAATTGATTGAGTAATTCTAACATTGTTCTTTGCACTTCACTATCACCTCCTTTACCTCCTCCATTTCTTGATGATCCGATAGAGTCAATTTCATCCATAAAGATAATGGCTGGTGAGTGTTCCTTGGCCATTTTGAATATATCTCTAACCATTCTTGCTCCTTCACCAATATATTTTTGAACTAATTCAGACCCACTAACACGAATAAATGAACAATCTGTGTGATGTGCAACAGCTCGAGCTACTAATGTTTTACCGGTTCCAGGAGGACCATATAATAAAACACCTTTTGGATGTGAAATGCCAAGAGATTCAAATAGTTCAGGATGTTTAATGGATAATTCAATAACTTCTTTGATTTCTTGTATCTGTTTATCGAGACCGCCAACCATTTCATAAGTAGAATCAGGAACCTTTTCCATCATCATCATTGCGACAAATGGATCAATGTCTGTTGGAAGGATTTTGTGGACTTTGTTACTGCTGTCTCGTAGAGCTACTCTGGTGTTAGGTTTCAATTTCTCCATGTCAATTTCACTTTCAATTCCAACAACCAGTTGAGTGTTGTGATTCAATTTTACAAGCACTTTTGTTTTATTGATCGGTTTTATAATTTCTCCTACATTTGAAGGGGGTTTCATCAATCGTTCAATTTCTGTCTGAAGTGATTTGACTTTTGCATTCATCTCATTTCTGTTTGCTTCTAATCTTCTAATTGTTTGTTCTTTTTCTAACTTTATCATTTTCAATTCGTTTATTCTATCATTGTAAAATTGGTCAAAAGCGTTTGAAGTATTCATTGTAATGGATTCTATATTTATTTCGATGATTTGCTAATGTTTATTGAGGAGTCATTGAATAAAATTCATTTTAATAATAATTTTATTTTTATATGATTGGATAATCATTTTTTGTTGAAAATAATTAAATTTTTATATTTATTAAATTATAATTTTTTCATTTTTTAAAATTTTATTTAATTATTTAATAGAATTGACAATTAATAATTTATTAGTATTTAAATTTCTTTATATTTTTACATTTAAAAATTTTTTTAAATTTAAAAATAAGTATGTAAATAAAATTATTAGTAAATAAAATTATAATAAAAACGTATTTTAAAATATTTAAAAGTAAATGTAAATATGTATATTTGTTTTTATCATGTTGGGTATTTCTATATAAAAAAATAATTTTAGATTCCAAATTAATTTACTTTTGTTAATTAAAATAAATCGTGAATATTTCTCTCTAACCCTTAAATACCCTACCTATCTTAAAATATAAAACTGTTAAAAGCTATATTTCTATGTTAATATTCAAAATGATCCGTGCAAGCCAATTTTATGAAGCGCAGCTAACTTCATTCAATATTGAAATGTTATATATGATGTAATCTTAGTTTTAAGATTCGAAAATTTTAAAGTGTAGATTTTAATTTTTAATAAAATAGTCAAATAGTCTTGGGTATTTAAGGGCTAATTTATTATTAAAAGTTCAATTACATTTATTTATTTATTTTTCTATTAAATATATAAACGACCCTTCAATATTTAAAAAATAGATTTGTAAAAGAAATATTTAAAAATAGATAAAGATTAATCTGTTTAAAATTAGTTTTTAATAAATGAAGAAATTAATTAATTATTTTTGTGCTGAATGATAATGTTAAATAATTAATAATATGTAAATTAAAGTAAGATTTTTAAATTTATTATGAAAAGATTGAATAACTACCAACTTTTTTTGAGAAATGTAATTTTTAATGGAAATTTTTATTGAATAATTTCTTTTAGTTAATTTTTAATGAAAACTTTTATCCAATTATTTTCAAAGGCAAAATTAAATACAAATTTTTATGAAATATTTTTCAGAATCAATTTTAGAAGCAAATCTTTGTCAATTACTCATTCACTACATGAAATTATTGGTTAAATATGTAAATAAGGGTTTTATTCGGTTGTCAATAAATTATGGTGTAAAATATTAAATTATGTAATACAAGGAAAAATAGGTAAATTAAGAATAATTAAGTATATTATAGGTTCAAATTTGACCCCCTGTGGGTACTAGTCATAAGGGTACTGGTCGTAAGTGTACTGGTATTTGGTTTTAATGATTTTATTTGAATGATTATTTAGTCAAATTTGTTGTTTAAGGCATTCATTTGTAATTTTTAGAGTTGATGGTTTTAGTAAATTTTCAAGTGAATTTCTATCATTTTTATGAATTTCTATTATTTTTATGAATTTTCATCATTTTTGTGAATTTCTATAATTTTTGTAAATTTCCATCATTTTCATGAATTTCTATACTTTTTGTGAATTTCTATAATTTTCATGAATTTCTGTCATTTTTGTGAATTTCTATAATTTTTATGAATTTCATGTTGATTGAAAGTTTTAATTTTAATTTAAAGTAAATTTAATTAATTTCTTGATAATTTGCTATATTTTATTATTGACTTGTTTTTTCATTTTAAATAAAAATTAATTTTTAATGAGGAATAATTAGAGTTTTTACAATAATCAATGATTGGATAAATTTTGATGATGATGACTTTGTAATGATATTGAATTTGACTAAATAATTTTCTTATGCAAAATGACTTTGTTACATAATATTTATAGTTCTTTGTTATTTGATATGTCTTTGTTACATAATGTGACTTTATTATATATTATATAGTTTTTTGATAGCTTGGAATATAGCTCGTGCTAAACGTACATATGGAGAAGGTGAATTTATTAAGAGAAACTTGGAAGAAGTGATTAAAGTTTTGGATCCGGATAACTCAAAACTACATAAATTGATCTCACGTATTCCTATGTCACGTCGTACAACTGCGCGTCGAATTGGCCAAATTAGCGAAAATGTTGAAAATAATTTGATGTGTGATTTAAAAAATTGTACAGCATTCAGTTTAGCTCTCGACGAGTCTACTGACATTCAGGATGTTCCACAATTAGCCCTTTTTGTCCGCTTTGTATCTTCTGACGTAAAAGTAAAGGAAGAAATTTTAGACCTAGTAGCTCTTAAAGAAACAACTCGCGGTATCGATGTCAAAACTGCGCTTGATGTAGTGATGGACAAGTTTGAATTGGCGCGTGATAAACTTGTAAGTGTTGCGACAGACGGAGCGCCTGCAATGATGGGGAAAAATCAAGGTCTCATTGGTCTTTTAAACAGAGATCCAAATATTCCTCATTTCTTATCTCTTCAATGCATAATTCATCGCGAGCATCTCATAGCGAAGTACTTTAAATACGAAAATGTGTGGAAGATTGTTTTGAAGATTGTGAATTTAATTAGAACAAATGCCAAAACACATCGTCAATTTAAAAACTTTTTAGAAGAATTAAGATTAAATGATGAAACAGATGAATTGCCCAATGATGTCTCCTATGGTGTATTGTTAGATGGCTGTCAACTTACAATGTTTTGGACCGTTTTGTGGAACTCCTAAATCCTATCATAATATTTACCAAAGAAAAAGGAATAGCATACCCAGAATTAGAAAATGAGACTTGGCTTTCTGACTTAATGTTCCTTACAGACATTATGGAACATTTGCAAATATTAAATTTGGCTTTACAAGGAAAAGAAAAGATAATTATTGATTTGTCACAAACGTTATTTAGTTTTGAAGCTAAACTTCGGCTTTTTGTGAACGATCTTAGGTCGAAAATATTTAATCATTTTCCACGAATAAAAGCTAATAAAATTGATATCACAGAAGAAAAAGTAAACGAATACAGTGAAAAATTGGAAGAATTGCAAAAGGATTTCAAATGTAGGTTTGAAGATTTGAAAAGTTTTAAATCTACATTTGCATTTTTTGTGAACCCATTTATTTGTGATATTATTGAAGATGGAATTTCCAATTTCTGAAGTAATACTTGTTAAAAAAGCGGTTGGGGAATTGGAGTTATTAGATATGAAAGAGGACCAGGCTTTGCAAATGCACCATAAAGTTACTTCTATAATTGAATTTTGGAAACTCGTACCAGAGGCAAAATATCCACACTTAAAACAAGCTGCTTGCCGTCTAATTTCAATTTTTGGTACAACATATTGTTGTGAATCTTTGTACTCCACAATGAAGTTCGTGAAGTCGAAATATCGTTCACAGTTGACCAATCAGCATCTTACAGAATTGCTGCGAACAGCTTTAACAAAGTATACACCAAATTTCAAAGATTTGACCAAAAGTCTTCGTTAATTCAAGAAATTTTATTACTTTTTATTAATGGATTTTTATTATATTTTATGTTTGTTACTTAAATTTTGAAATAATTGTTTTTAATAGCGTTTAAGTCTTTTTTAATCAAATTAATGAAATAAAAAAAATATGTAGTTCACTATGGTGGCTCTTTAAAAAATAAATTTTCGGAAAATGTCTCTCATTGAACTCATGCGTGCCCACCCTTGTTATATAATATACCTTTGTTATGTAATATGCCTTTATTATTGAGGCAGAAATAGATTTGGAATCGGAATATTTCCGTAAGTTTCAGACATTTTTTGCCGATAATGATAATGGGGGTAATAATAATAATAATAATAATAATAATAATAATAATAATAATAATAATAATAATAATAATAATAATAATTATGTTGGGGTTCAACAAGAGAGACACAAAAATGAGGTGAAATTCAATAAAAACACCAAATTCAAAATAAAATTTAAAGTACAAAATATTTATTAAAAATCAAAAAATTTTAAAAATGAATAATTTTCGGGGGAAACTGGTATGGGCGGATGTTAAATAATGAGACGAGTTCAAATATAATAAAATAAAATCAATGGGGGGTCCCTAAAAGAAATAAATTACAAAAAACAAAAATTAATTAAAAATTAATTAACTAATGGAGAACCCGAGCAAATGGGAAACCCGAGACAATGGAAAACCCGAGCGAATTGAGAAAACCTGAATTAGCAATCCGATTTTGGGAAGGCAATTAAATTAGCAGAATAAAATAAAAGTGACGCGAGCCGTCAAAGAAAAAGGGGGTAATTCCCTTTAATTGAATTAGACCTACAAGAGGAAGTCCGGGGGAAGTTAGACCCAAACTAATTTGCAAAAATAAAGTCAATTACTAAGTGGGTATAAAAGAAACTGGCAAGAAAACAAAACTGTCAGTTGGTCGAAGAAAAGAAAATAGAAGTTTGCCAAGAGAAAAAGGAAACATTAAAGTTAGTAGAAAATAAATAATTTAAAAATCGAACGTACCAGAAAGGGACATCTCCCGTTGGAAGATCTATCCCTGCGTGAGATTTGTTGGCAAATTGAAAAGTGCAGACAAAACCTGATTGTATCAAGTGTGGGTGAACTAATAAAAAGTGTAAAAAGTGTAACTGCATCAGTGTTAATAAAGATTTTGTGTTGGGTCGTTTATTTATTTTGAAAAGAAGACAAAGGAGTCAGATCGTAGTACCGACTTACATTAAAAACCCAACATATTTCGTGAGCCCGACGTGATGAAAGGTTGGTGAAGATTTGTTGAAATTGTGATAATATTTGAGTAACTATTGGATAATACCGACGTGATCAAAAGTCGGTGAAAATTCGTTGTAATCGTAATAATATTTGATTGATATATCGAAAATTACCGAGGGATAAAAAGATCGGTTAAAATTTGTTGCGATTGGTAAAGTATTGAAAAATTGGAAAAAGATAATAATAATTAAATAAATAAATATTGAAGTGAAAAGTTTATTTTTAAAGTGGTGAACATTATCGGAGAATTGATTAAAGTGGTTATTTTATTATTGAAGCAAAGTAAAAAATTTGTGGAAATTGATTGTTGAAAAGTCAAAATTAAAACAAAAGGTAAATTTTGTAATTGTAACACTTTAAATTTTAGACGAGTGAAACCTGTGTTGACCCGTTTATTTTATAAATTGAGAAGCCAAAAACTAGTAGAGAATATAATGAGTACCCAAATACTAACCAATAATACAAATAACAATGACGAAACACCTGTGTCCACGGTGGGCAACGGCAAGGAAGACAATGATTATACGAGTTGTCAAAAACTACCTGTAGATCAGTAAGGTGGAGATCCGCTGGAATTTGTCGACTTTATGGCAGATTATTATTGAAACACTGGAAAATTTATTAACTATTTTAAATTCTTTGAATAAAGATTTAAATGACATTTAATTTTAATAATTTCAATAAATTGTTTTACTATTTATATATTAAATGATTATGTAATATTTGGATATAATGAAGAATTATAACATGATATAAAACTTGAGGGGATTATGGAACATCTCTCATGAATATATGAAAACTTGGTACAAAAGGTTTCGTTACCAAAAAACCCCCTCACAATTACTTTTATTTTTAAAATTATTTCCTTCTCTTTCTTTGGCAGAAAAATGGCGTTCAATGGTGAAGGAATTTATTTTTTAAGGTTTCAATATTTTATAATCTATTCGTTTTTTTGCAACAATTCCTGACTTCACCTTAATTTTTGCATTTATTTTCATATTTCCTCCATATTTAATCCCAATTCTATTCATGCATAATTAGTAAAACGTTTACTTTTCTTTTAACTATTTTCTTATAAAACTTAATACGTTTACATTAGACTTCCTACACCTTTTACATTTACCCACCCTTAAAATGCCTTCGACAAATTTGTTATAAAATTATATTTCCTCATTTTTTATGATTAGAAACAATTTATTATTATGTAACCTTTCCTATAAAAACCTTGAGACATCTTCATTTATCATCATAATTTCAATGGCATTCAAATCAATAAGAAAAGGATTCTGTAAATCCAGTCAATTATTTGCAGAAGTAATCGGCACCGGTGAACAAACTGAATATGACGAAGAATTCATTCAAGTGGAAAACATATTCAACAACTATTATCAATTATTCAAAGACCTATCGAAACACTGTCAAAATATTTTGTATCCGAGTTCTACCTCAAGTTTCCTACAAAACACAGCAAACAAATTCAAGCGCTCTGCCAATCAAGTCAATTATCCTCATCCGGAAATATTTTTCGCAGAGACCTGTAGAAAATTCGGAAATCAATTGAATGAATTGCCGATTGGTTACGCTTTATTGGATCTTGACCAATCATTTCAAGAAGTCGTTGAATTTAAATACGTACTGGAAAAACAAATGAAAGACAATTTCATAAATCCGTTGAAATCAATTCGAAAGAATGAAATGCTAAAAATCAAAGAAGACCGTAAAAAGTTGGAGAAATATCGACTGGAATATGACGCACTGAAACGGCCGTATGCACCGAGTTCGGAAAGCAAATTCAAAGAATTGAAAGATGCGAAAAAGAAATTTCTAAAAAAGAAAGAAGAAGTTTTCAATTCCATGAATGAATTTTTAAGTTGTTCAGATAATTCTTTGATTGCTCTGTCAAATTTCGCTGACATCCAAATGAATTTTCATAAATTATGCTTGGAAACATTTGAAGGCGCTTCAGAGAAATTTCAGACTCATATCGAAAATGATGAAGAAACCCGAAGACAATTAAAATTAGAGGTAGATAAAATAAATGAATCAACTCGATCAGTCAGTGATGAAAGTTTGAATAAATCAAGCAAGCGGAGCATGTCGGTAAAATGTCATGAAGATGAAAGTACCCACAAAAATATCGATAAAGGCAGTTTAGTAAATGTACCTCATTGCAAAGTACTTTATCCATATTATGGAAGTGATGAAAGCGATCTATCAGTTGAACCAGGAGATATTGTACGTTTACTCGAAGAAGGCAACGAAGATTGGTTTGTCGGAGAACTTGATGGAAAGGTCGGTAATATCCCAAAGAATTATGTGAAAGTTATAGTTCCATTGTATGTCAGACGTGCCAAATTGTAAAGCAGTTAATATTTTTTCAAATTTTAACGAACTTTTTGTAATTTAAAAAATATTTCCATTCACCAATATTTGTAATGAATGTGAGATGAATTTTAGAATAAATTTATCTTAATACAAAAATGTATGTTAAATAATTTATAAATTTATATTTTAAATAATATTCGCACGATTTCTGAATGCTGGCTGTGAAAATATAATTAAATTAATTAAATTAATAAAAGTAAAATAAAATATTACATTAATATATGTTGTGGATTGATGAAGTGTACAAATTTCTTATGATTACATTACTCGACGTTGAATAAAAATCCTCAAACAAATTTTATTATTTTTTAATTTAATAAAAAATTTAATATCTAATTCAGTGGCGGATTTAGTTTTTGGTGCGTGGGGGGGCGAGGAAAATTTTCAGGGGGCGCCACAAATTATGAAGATGGTACTACTTATTTTCGCGAGTATTGAGTGAATACTAATATTATTAAAAAGCATTATATTCAGTAAATTTATTCTAGTAAATTTATTGATGTAACAAACATACAAGTTTTTTTATTATTTAAATTGCTTCCTGCATGATTTCATTGAAGCAAAACGATTTATAGTCGATTCAAAGTCAATGTTCTCAGCCAGTTGGCGTTCTATTGAAATTAATGCTAATCCAGACAGCTCTTCACTGGAGCTATGTAATATTATTAATATGATGCAGCATAACAGCTGGAGTTGCTTAAATCCAGTTGAACTTTGTACACAGACAAAATTGTAATAAGAGAAAAAATTCATAAAATTTTCTTTGGGGGAGGGGGCGAATCGCCCCCCACGCCTATAGCTAAATCCGCTACTGATTTAATTATGATGTTATAAATATTTAAAGTATAACAACTAACATTGACATCGCTCAAAGTGAAAGAATACATTAATAAATTCATTTTTTAATATTTGTCTTAATAATACATTTTTAAAACTAACATAAATTATAATTGTGTATAAAATTAAGAATCTTATATATATATATATATATATATATATATTTTCTAAGATATAATTTCCTTTAATTTTCATTTTATCTGGAAAATCTTAATGGAATGTTCGCAAATCCTGTTATTCTTAAGTTCACACTTCTCATTATTTTGAATACAAATACCTTCTGTTGACTAATATTTGTTTTCTTGACTGCAAATGTAACTCAATCATGTCATTATCATTATGGCTCTAACTGTAAAAGCCACTACTTTTAATCAAAATTCAATGCGACCAAAAAAACACTCGTCACAAGTAGCGTCTGCAATTTCCAGTTTTGGAAGAATCCGAAAACAAAGGTGAGAACCTAGAGCCTGCTAAGGTCGCAGATTCCTCGGTTGTAAGATGTCGATAGAAGACTCTAACTCATAATTTACTAGGGCTTCCTGATATGATAGTCCAGTTAAACCATATCCGTCTATGACATTTCTAGCCTATTAAAAATGTTTATAAGTTCACTGTTAAATTTAAAGTAAAATAAATAAATAAATATGATTACATGTATTGGGATAATTAAATTTTTGTCGATGGAACTAAATCTCGATCCAACTCCTCGTGTGCAACAATCAAATGAATATAACTCAAATCCCAACAAAATATTTTTATTTCCAAATTGTTCAAATTAGTTATATTAATAGTTTCACAAAATTGGTAGATACCCGATGAGTACTTCACTAAAAATCAAAACACAATCTTGTTTATTTCTTTTCTCTGAATTTTTCTTCGGCTCGTTCAATTTAAAAATTGTCTCTTCCCTTTTCTGCTCCCTTTCTGCTGCTCTCTGCTTTTATAGTGATTCTTGTCCATAAATTATGTTTTTCGAGAAACCGAATATGATGTACCCTCTCCTGCATGTGGATGTGCCAATGAAAATAAAACACTTTGAGCCAGGTGGAAAATTTAGTGCCCATTAAACTAACTCCCAGCTTGATAGCTATTGATTATTGGGCTCGCCTTAACAATACTTTTTACTTTTTCCAAAATTTTAATTAGTTTTTATTTTATTTCCTATATTTTATATACTCCAATACATGGATAAATTGTATATTCAAGCACGAGATGATAATTATCATTATAATGGCTAATAAAGTTCAGGGCTGGTGTTCGCGCTAAAACTCTTATGTAAATTGACGAGCCACTCAATCATTTCACTGATGCTGGATACGTCGGTGAGTCCTATGCCTCTTCCTTAGTAATTCATCCATTTCGTGAGAGTACCTGAAGATATTGCACTGCTGTTGAAAGATCTAGTTTTGAGAGGGATTAAGTTGCAAAGGCGACACTAGTCCCAGTCATCAATTGGTCGTGAACACCTGTTGATGGGATCCTGTAAGTAATTGACAGTCGTTCACTGATCGGATATTTCTGGACAACTCCTTTTGCTGAGAATTTTTTTTTCAATTTCCCGGTCATTCGACTATTTTCAAATTGTAAACCTCGTAGGTTTACTTCCTGGAATTTGAACATGACTCTCAAAAGCTGTACGCAAGGAATTATCTGATCTACCTAATTCCGTGAAGAAATTCATGTTGTAAGAGTTAGCCAACAATTTCCGAATCAAGGAAAACGAAAATCTACGACACTTTTAAGTGAAAATTTGAATTTCTTTCTAATTTTTATTAGCAAATCTAAGTTGATGGGCTAATTAGAACCCTATTTTTATTCCTCCGCTAGACTGCTTGGAAGATTTTTTATGTTTTATTTTTACCTTTTGGTTTGTGATTATAAATAAATCTCGGGAGTATTATATTTTTGTATGAATTATTCTTAATTAATATTATTTCCTATTAATTCTTACGCAAATAATAAATTGATTAATATAAGCATTTAAACAACCGTATTATAAATTAATTTAATTTGCGAAAATTTGAATATTGTGATCTCTAGGCGTAAGTATAAGTAAGAAAAAAGGATAGCGATAATGTTATTGTAATAATAGCCGAGATGTTGATAATAATACACCACAAAGTGATAGTAATGGTCAGGTTAACATTAATAATATGCATAATAATAGTAATAATAATAATAATAATAATAATAATAATAATAATAATAATAATAATAATAATAATAATAATAATAATAATAATAATAATAATAATAATAATAATAATAATAATAATAATAATAATAATAATAATAATAATAATAATAATAATAATAATAATAATAATAATAATAATAATAATAATAATAATATAATATAATATAATAATAATAATAATATAATTATAATAATAATAATAATAATAATAATAATAATAATAATAATAATAATAATAATAATAATAATAATAATAATAATAATAATAATAATATTTTATCGAAATTATAATCCATTGGTACTAATATATTATATTAAATATAAGTAACAATAACAAAGCTAAAGAATTTTATGATGAATATACAAAAAATAAATAATAAACTTTGTAAAATGATAATAAAAATAAAATGGATGATACTTAAAAATAGTAATAATCCCAATGTACTAATGATGAATATTAGATAAAAAATGTTTTATTCATGGTATATTTGTATTTGGGTTTAGTTTAGCACAAAAGGAGAGTCATAAGTTTGACGAAACAGGATTTTGGCATTTATAAGTTTTAAAGTTCTGAAATTTACTTAAATTGAGGCTGCAATTGGCCACGTTAATTGTACAAAATAAAATGTACGCATCAAAAGTATAAAATAAAAATAATCAACTTTTACATTAAAATAAACTAAACTAAAAAAAATTAATTTTTTATGTATTTATGTTATGAAAACAAATCTGTTAACCGTTAACCCTTTAGCAGTTCAAGTAACAAAATACTTGGAATCGAACAAAAATCACTTGGAATCATATTTGCATAACAAAAGTCAAAAACGAGTAACAGCGAACTGTTCTGGTACGAATTTATTTTTACTAAGAAAGCATTTTCATATTTACAAATTTTTTCTCAAATATTCTCAAAAAATGTTGTTATTATTTTTTGTTTTATTAAAAAAGAAATTATCTATGTAAAGGTAAAGCCTTCTCTATCCCTTTAATTCTTTACTTGTACCTCAGTCAGGGCCGGCCCTGGGGCAAGGTGAACAAGGCAACCGCCTTGGGCCCCGCGCTTTGACTTAACATTTTTTACTACTTTTTACAATTTTAATACTATTATGCAATACTTGTCTTTTATATAACAACAGTATCAAGAAAACTTTGTATTTAATTTTCATGATAAAATAATTAGAAAATCAGCGTTTACATTCAAACTTTACATTAATTAACTTTATTTAGCTTTAAATAAGAATTGTTTAAATGATTTTAACAAGAATTGTTATTTGAATTTAAAAATTTCCATTAATTGATTTTTTAGTTGAGCGGATATGCCACCAAAACGAGATCGTGATATGGCAGAAAATATAAAAGTGGCAATGAAAAGAAAAAACAAAAAGCAACACAAGAAAGCCAAATTAAGGGATTAACACAATCTATCAATAAATTTCTTGTACAACAACATCAAAGTTCGTCAACTTCTGAAGAATACAAAGATGCAGCAACTTGGCCAGAACATTTGAATCCAGACACTCGTTCTACAATTGTTTGCAATGTGACAAAAAAATTGAAGAAAAAGATTTTCCCGCAGATAGCAATAGACTGAAATTTTCTACAACCTACTGCAAACGACATATGGAAAATGGAGAATTTGTCAACCGAAAATGGCTTATATATTCAGCAGCTAAGAACAAAATGTTTTGTTTCTGTTGCAAACTTTTTGGCAAAACTTTGTCTGCTTTGGGATCCAACGGGATTTGTGACTGGAAAAATGCCAGTGTGAGACTCTCTGATCATGAAAAATCAAAGGGACATATTGTGCAAACAACTTAAGAACTTCAATTTCATTGTTTCAATTGTTTTTTGGTATGAAATATTGTTCCAGTTTAATTACATCAGCAAAGAATTACAAAAGTCGATCTACCAACTGCAATTGACAGCATGGAACATACTTGCAAATGGTTGAAATCTTACAGAGATGGTTGTTTTGAAACAGCAATAGCAATTGCAAAAGAAATTGCCAAGAACTTAGAAGTTGAACCCAATTTTAAAGAGACGAGAGTGCGAAAAGGAAAAAAACAATTTACTTACGAAGTAGAAGATTTGTAAATACACAAGAAATGTTTCACACTGATTTTATTAACCAGATTGTTGATGTTGCAATCATGTCGATGAACAGTCGATTTGAACAACTACGAATGCATCATAACTCGTTTAGATTTCTTTATAAATTTCATCAATTACAAAAATATGATCTACTGAATTGCAGTATGAATCTGAAGAAAAAGCTCACAGCCTGCGAAAGTAAAGATCTTGATGGTTTCATGCTTGCTGAAGAGTTGCAATCATTGAGTTCCATAATTCCTGCAGCCACCTACAACGATTCTGTTAAGATTTTACAGTTTCTGTTAGAAAACAAGCGTTATAGTGACTTTCCTAACACACACATTGCACTTCGAATACTTCTAACAATTCATGTCACTGTTGGTTCCAGAGAAAGAACTTATTAAAAACTTTATGCGATCAACAATGATTCAAGATCGGCTCAGTAACTTAACTATTTTGTCAATTGAGAATGATGTTGCTAAGAATCTTGACAATAATGAACTTATTACAGATTTTGAAGCCGCCAAAGCTCGCAAGATTTGCTTGTAAGTTGTAAAAACAAGGTGGAAGTAGAAGATACAACTAAACCAACGCTATAGTGTATATAGTTTATAATGTAGAGTTATATATGAACTGTCAATTTGCATGCCAAAACAAAACATTTTAATTATTAATTTTTTTTTTGAGTTTTATGATCTTCAGTTAAATGAATAGAACTGTAATTATTGATGTGTCAACGCTGTTATAGAATAAAAATTTAAGTAATTTAATTTTTTATTTGCCATTATTTTAATATATGTAGAAATGCAATTTTTTGCATGGGTCTCGCTCCTCGTCTGCTGCCTCGGGAATGGGCCCCGCTCATCGTTTGCTGCTTGGGGCCCCGCATGCCCTAGGGCCGGCCCTGACCTCAGTGTATCTATGGGCTGTTCTCATATAATTTGCTAGGCCTAAGCTTGTTTTTATAATATGTATGAATGAGAAATATTTTCCCTGTACACTAAATTGAAATAAAAGAACCAAATGTCTTCCAAAAGAAGAAGGGGCTTCATCGAATAAATATGTAAATTCATTTTATTATAATAATTATTAATATGATATAAGATAGTTTTTTCTTTACTATTTGCTTAATTTTATTTAAAAAGGTTTGTCTTTTTTTCCAATTCCAGTAATCTTACAGTCAGTTGTTTGAAAGCTTCATAGGAAGCTTTGTGATAGTTCTTTTGCAAATTAATAAAAACCTTGAGAGCTGGAATTCCGTTGTCTGCTTGATAGAAAAACTCAATCATAGATTTATTAACTTCATTTTCCTTTTTCATAAACTCCAAATTAGCCATTTGGATATTTTCAAATTTTAATGAAAAAGGTGGAGAATCCTTTTTCCGTATTGCATCACATCGTAATCGGATATTTTCCAAAGCCTTACGATCTTTATCTATCTCTTCTATTTCAAACGTTTGGATCGATTTCAATGGTTTGATAAAGTCTTGTTTCATTTGATCATTTGTTGAGTATTTATAGTCGACAATGCTACGACAGGTGTCACCGATCTCCAGCAGAGCTTGTCCTAGAGGGAATTCTTTGAAGAAATTTCCAAACTTATCACAGATTTCAGAAAACTGTACTTCTGGATAAGGATAGTTGGATTTGTTATTTTTGCTTCGCATTATGTTAATAGCATTCGTGACAACCTCAGTGCTCCTGTCAGGGTAGAGGAGACAGTTGGAATTGTTTATCAAGAGTCTGAATAACTCTTTGTAAGTGCAAAAATTTGCATCCACTTTCAAAAAGTCTTCATCGTATTCCGTTGGTTTTGATACACTAGAAAATTTATTAACTATTTTAGATTCTTTGAATAAAGATTTAAATGACATTTAATTGTAATAATTTCAATAAATTGTTTTACTATTTATATATTAAATGATTGCGTAATATTTGGATATAATGAGGAATTATAACATGATATAAAACTTGAGGGGATTATGGAACATCTCTCATGAATATATATAAAAAATTGGTACAGAAGGTTTCGTTACCAAAAAAACCCCTCACAATTACTTTTATTTTTAAAATTATTTCCTTCTCTTTCTTTGGCAGAAAAATGGCGTTCAAGGGTGAAGGAATTTATTTTTTAAGGTTTCAATATTTTATAATCTATTCGCTTTTTTTGCAACATTTCCTGGCTTACCTTAATTTTCGCATTTGTTTTCATATTTCCTTCATATTTAATCCCAATTCTATTGATGCATAATTAGTAAAACGTTTACTTTTCTTTTAACTATTTTCTTATAAAACTT
Organism: Schmidtea polychroa; assembly: GCA_959609185.1. Classification (NCBI taxonomy): domain Eukaryota; kingdom Metazoa; phylum Platyhelminthes; order Tricladida; family Dugesiidae; genus Schmidtea; species Schmidtea polychroa. The sequence continues at coordinate 33,867 of CAUHTR010002831.1, forward strand.
AATACGTTTACATTAGACTTCCTTCACCTTTTATATTTACCCACCCTTAAAATGCCTTCAAAAAATTTGTTATAAAATTATATTTCCTCATTTTTTATGATTAGAAACAATTTATTATTATGTAACCTTTCCTATAAAAACCTTGAGACATCTTCATTTATCATCATAATTTCAATGGCATTCAAATCAATAAGAAAAGGATTCTGTAAATCCAGTCAATTATTTGCAGAAGTAATCGGCACCGGTGAACAAACTGAATATGACGAAGAATTCATTCAAGTGGAAAACATATTCAACAACTATTATCAATTATTCAAAGACCTATCGAAACACTGTCAAAATATTTTGTATCCGAGTTCTACCTCAAGTTTCCTACAAAACACAGCAAACAAATTCAAGCGCTCTGCCAATCAAGTCAATTATCCTCATCCGGAAATATTTTTCGCAGAGACCTGTAGAAAATTCGGAAATCAATTGAATGAATTGCCGATTGGTTACGCTTTATTGGATCTTGACCAATCATTTCAAGAAGTCGTTGAATTTAAATACGTACTGGAAAAACAAATGAAAGACAATTTCATAAATCCGTTGAAATCAATTCGAAAGAATGAAATGCTAAAAATCAAAGAAGACCGTAAAAAGTTGGAGAAATATCGACTGGAATATGACGCACTGAAACGGCCGTATGCACCGAGTTCGGAAAGCAAATTCAAAGAATTGAAAGATGCGAAAAAGAAATTTCTAAAAAAGAAAGAAGAAGTTTTCAATTCCATGAATGAATTTTTAAGTTGTTCAGATAATTCTTTGATTGCTCTGTCAAATTTCGCTGACATCCAAATGAATTTTCATAAATTATGCTTGGAAACATTTGAAGGCGCTTCAGAGAAATTTCAGACTCATATTGAAAATGATGAAGAAACCCGAAGACAATTAAAATTAGAGGTAGATAAAATAAATGAATCAACTCGATCAGTCAGTGATGAAAGTTTGAATAAATCAAGCAAGCGGAGCATGTCGGTAAAATGTCATGAAGATGAAAGTACCCACAAAAATATCGATAAAGGCAGTTTAGTAAATGTACCTCATTGCAAAGTACTTTATCCATATTATGGAAGTGATGAAAGCGATCTATCAGTTGAACCAGGAGATATTGTACGTTTACTCGAAGAAGGCAACGAAGATTGGTTTGTCGGAGAACTTGATGGAAAGGTCGGTAATATCCCAAAGAATTATGTGAAAGTTATAGTTCCATTGTATGTCAGACGTGCCAAATTGTAAAGCAGTTAATATTTTTTCAAATTTTAACGAACTTTTTGTAATTTAAAAGATATTTCAATTCACCAATATTTGTAATGAATTTATCTTTAAATACAAGAATAATTTATAATTTTACTCGCATACTTTCTAGCTGTTTTAGGGATGTTAACCTTGTCATACGTAATAATGTATTCACTGTAAAAGGACTGTAAATATTTGTGACAAAAGTGAAAACATTGTGAATTATGATATTTAGAGCATCATTCTGTTCTGCATAAATTTATTATATTACTAAGTAAAATGAAAGAAATTTTAAAAGATTTTTTATTTATTTACTAATTAAAACATATATATATTTGAGATATTTTTATGTGGCTGTCAAATGATTCGTTGCCTACTTCAAATTGGAGCTCCTGCACTTTCACCATCGGTTATAGGCAGAGCTGGATTTACTTTTGTGCATTCTTGAAATTTTTAGTTTAGAAAGGTTTTATATTAAAATATAATATTTATTAGTTCATCAAAATGTTTTCTAAGTATTATAAACAAAATATTCAACAAAACCCTTCAAGCAAACCAATCTCGAATTCAAAGTTTTCAAAAGGATCGACAAGACAATTCCCATCATTACGAAGCGCAATTAATCGAATCAAAAAAGAAGGAAAAGAAATATTTTCTCTCGAAATTACAAAGTCAACACGAATATCAATCTCTACAAGGAATCATTGTCGATGAGGCAGAAATAGATTTGGAATCAGAATAGTTCCATAAGTTTCAGACATTCGCTGCCGATAATGATAATGGGGGTAATAATAATAATAATAATAATAATAATAATAATAATAATAATAATAATAATAATAATAATAATAATAATAATAATAATAATAATAATAATAATAATAATAATAATGTTTTATTCCAAAAAGACGATTGACAATTTTCAAGATTTTATTTTCCGCAAAAGAGGACATTGGATCAATTGTTAATAATTTTAAAGCAGCCAAAATCATACGACTATTGATTTTCATTGTTTCTGGTATCCATGAAATAAACGCCAAAGCACCCTGATGATTTTATTCGGACAACTGAGAAAATCGGTTGGATAATTCTTCAATGACATAATTTCTGATTTCCGTTTTGCAAACAAATCGATTTGAAAGATCCGACATAGCCTGATTCAATATTATTTCCTCACGAACGCATAATACAATATCGTTGCTTTTATTGACGAACTTATCTTTGACATTGATGAACGAATCTTGATTGGTAACATCATACACAACAATAATTCCATGAGCTCCTCTGTAATAAGACGAGGTTATAGTGCTAAATCTTTCTTGACCAGCTGGGTCCCATATTTGCAATTTTATAGTTTCATCATCTGATTCAGTAGTTCTGATTTCAAAGTCAACTCCAATTGTGCTTATGCAACTTTCCGCATAAGAATCATCTGCAGGTTCTGGACCCATTTCCGATTTCGATAAACAGATAAAATTATACCAAAAATAACAATTCGCAATTCCACTTCAAAATTTCACAATTCCAGAACACAAATTTCCATATTTTCAAACAAATCCAAAGTTAATTCTAATTTAATCAAATTCCAGAATTTCTATTAAAACTACATTTACAAACCATAAAAATTGACAATTAATAACTTACCTATCCACAATATCAATCCATTGCTCGCGTCTGTGTGCGCACACCAACAAGAATCGGTCTAACCAGACCGCGCACACAGACGCGATAGAAAAAGCCAAATAAATGCCAGTCAGAGGCAATCCCCCTCTGACTGGTCGAAACAAATAATAATAATAGTTAAATCCATCTTTAAATCAATCTTTAAATTTCTCAGCAAAAATCTTGAAACCAACAATATATATTTAATCAAAAGGATTTATAAATAATAAGTTTTTAATTTTTCACAAAAACTGTCACTCCAATTATTAAAACAAAAAGATATCTAACTATAATAATAATAATAATTATAATAATAATTATAATAATAATACTAATAATAATAATAATAATAATATTAATAATGATAAAATAAAGTGATGATTTCTTGGTAGCAGAATTTATTATTTAAAACAATAAAATGATAATTTAAGCCTTTTGCTGCAAAAAATGTATTTAATCAAAAAATTTTCGACTATAAGATAGTCCAGATTGACAAGTTCAAGTATATTTAATATTACCTTTAATTTATTGTAGAATTAATTCATTTATTAAATTTTTTTGTATAATTTGTTTATTTTTATAATTAGTTTATATTATAAATTGTTTATATTTATCCACATGAAAGAATCAAGTAAAAACGGTAGTCTAGGATCATAAATTTGTTTACATCTTTGAAAGATTTTTTCACAAAGTAAATATATTGTTTAATTTGAAATGGAAACATATAACAGACTCAGTGACGGAGGCAAGTAACGAGGCTTTGGATAGAAGGGTTAACCCCCCATTGCTTTATATTGTTACTGTTTGTTAGCTTGTAGTGCAACAGGTTATACCTCCATAAAATGTTGAAATTTTTTTAATTCTGTTTCACACTACCCAAAGTTTATCGGATATAGACAACAGACATATATTCTAAAGCTTAATTATTATAATATTCGTTCAGCTTATGCCTAATACTTTTTTACTTATATTACATAAATATAATAATCTGCAAATAATTAAAAGATGTAATGAGTTTTTATAATAATAATACAAAGTTTTGACCCCGGCAAGTGGAGCCCTAGGTTTCAGCCTTGTCCGTCTAAGTGTAAATCTAGGCCTAGTTATAGGATCGAATCATATCGTAATGTTGAGGATACATAAATGAAAATAACATAATAAATAAATAAATTACCTGGGGAAAGATTGTCATGACAAACAGGACGATCTATGGGAACTCAGAAAAGAAAATGGAAGAAAAAAGAAATTAAAAATGAGAAATTAACATGAAAGAAAAGAAAACAAACAAGAAATTAAAACAAAGGTCATTATTAATTAAGAAGTACAAATGAAGGTGGAATTTCAAATTCCAGAAAAACAAAATATGGGAAAAAGCCGTATCTTGACAGTCTGGGAGAAGGCGGCTTAAGAAAAAATGGAAAAGAAAAAATATCTCGACATCTGTCAAAGATAAGGCTGACGTAGCAGGGAACACAGAAGAAAATGAAAATGGGAAAACAGAATCTGTCGACAGCGCCAAAAATAAAATAACTATATAAAGGGAAACTGGTGGACACAAATTCAGAAATTTTAAGACACAATTTGAGAGACGATTTGAGAGACAATTTGGGAGACAATTTGGGAGATAAAATTATTAGAGAAAAATGTGACAACGTCGGACGAAACGTTGTTGGAGAAACGATTGTGAAAAAGAATTGTAAAGAAAATAATTGTGAAGAATAATTGTTTGAAAAGATTTGAATAAAAGAATTAGTTGAAAAATTAAACGAAAAGAAGTTACTTGAGTATTTGAATAAATTTGTGAAGAAGATCAAAGAAAACAACCAGCTCAAAGTCCCAGTTGATAAACCAATCAGTAATTTGTGTTCTTTAAATCCGGTGTTATACGCAAGTGCTATTCCTCACTGAGTGTTGTAATAAGCATTGTATAGTAACCAAGCAGACAGAGTGTTGAATTGATTGTCAGTGTAAAGTGAAAGTTTATTTGTGATTATCAATAAAGATTTTTGTTGTCAAGTGTTATTTGTGGATCGTATAAAGACACGCTTGGAGTCAGAGTAACATTTAAATTTATCACCAACCCAATAACCCAACAGTAATATATCGATACTAAATGAAGAATTGGCAAATCTGTTCTTCAAAGTGGAATTTTAATAATACATTTTAAATATTGCAGAAATATAAACATGTTCTGCCATCTAGTATAGTTTGTATAAGAGGAAAAGTGGCAAGCTAGCATACATATTTAGAGTTTATAATTAAGATGTATTGAATATTTGCACAATTTTAGTATGTTGTCATCACTCAGAGTTAGAGAATATATTATTTACATTTTCTCTGCTTTATTTGATTTTGTTTTATTACACATTCAAAAGCGTTTGAAATTTTAGTTTATGAATACAATTAAGAATTTAAACAATTTTAATAATAATTATTTTTTATAATATGTTTTATGAAATATTATTTCCTTTATTAATATTAATAAGTTGTAACTTCGATATTAAAATATGTCACATATGTCCTTTTCCATTCAGTATGTATGCCAGTTGTTACGTATTGTATTAATTGTTACTAACAAATTTTATAATTGATATAATTAATAAATTTTCACTAAAAGTGGTTGTCATATTTATCTTTATAAGACCTAAAGGTTAATCACAATGTGCTTGAACCAATATAAATCTTTTGTCTAAGTAGGAATCCAGAGGCAATTATTCACAAATAAGAAGTTGCGATATCCGAAGGTTAAGTGCTTTGAGACAGGGAGTTCTTTCATTATATACAGTTTTCTATCTGTTACATTGTAACAAGTTGTCCGAGAACGTACACCCATTATATTCTGGTTCATTTGTTTTGATTAATCCTGGGCTTTTTTACTTAGTCAGCTTTTTATATAAAGAAGGCATTTTGTCGGTCATTTATTTAAAAGTTTGTATTCTCATCTAATAAATATAATCTGAGATCATATGAACCTTTAATATGTTAATATCAAACGTCATAAAAGGTTTTTCATATTATCTTTATGGCGCGTCACAGTTAAGCAAAATATTTACCCTTTCGTGTCGTCACCTATGCAAGAAAACAATTGATTTTACCATTTGGCTCCATTATATTTCAAATGGGCGTATGCCTGAGAAAAGTGAGTACATTCCGGTGTATTATAATCGTCATACATTCCATCGGATTCGAGAACTGCCAATAGAAGTTTTTTATCCGTTTTTGTCCTTCTATATCTGATATGCTTTATTATCAGAAAATTTTAAAATTAAATACAAATGGCTATCAATGAACACATATATTAGTACAAATTAAAACACATATTTAGTTTTAACACTGTAGCACGACCATCCGGTACCCGGGGAGGGTGGTACTACTGCAGAAAGTCTATTTGGGTCTATAGAAAGTAAGCCAAGATTTTTCAGACTATAGTGAGGTGGTCTCCTTGAACCTGAGAATTTCAATACAAAAGGTGGTGTTCAATAAAAAGACATGGCGATTTAAGGTCTCATGATATTTTCAATCCAAAATCCAACTATCACTAAAAAAGCATGGTAAATTAAGGATAAATAGTTAATTTAAGGGTCTAAAATTTTAAATACAGTAAATTATGGGCTCAGATTTTTGAATTAAAGTAAATTATAATCTCAAATATTTTAATAAAAGTAAATTAAGGTAATCAATTTTTTAAATTAAAGTATATTATGGTCTAAATAAATACAACAGGACCTCCAATTGTTATTAATCCAAAACGTCAACCAGTACACCTCTTATCGAAAATAGAAGAAAATATTAAAGATATGGAAAAGAATGGTGTTATAAAGAAATGCGAATCATCTTGAATTCGCCTTTGGTATGCATTAAAAAGAAATTCAAAGATGAGATAAGGATTTGCATAGATTTTCGAGCACTAAATTTAGTAACAGAACGACATATTTTTCCAATACCAAATACAGAGGAAATGATGGAGCTCTTAATGAATCGAGATTTGGATTTAGGTAGTGCATATTACCAAGTGGAGTTAATTGAAGATTCAAAAAAGAAAACGGCTTTCCCTACAAAGAATGAGCAATATTGCTTCAATCGTATGCCATTTGGGATAGCAGCGGCTCCTGCTACTTTATAAGAAATTGATGAACAAAATACTTGGATCACTAAATTGGAAAGAAGCTATAGTGTACCTGGACTACATCCTAATATTTTCAAATACTAAAGAGGAACATATAAAAAGAGTAAAAAATGTTCTAAACAGAATTAAAACAGCTGGATTGAAGTTGAGCCGAGAAAAATGTCACATTTTGAAATATGAACTAAGTTTTTAGGCCATATCATTGTTAGGTTCGATGGGTAGTTCGATCTAACACAAAAAGATTTGACTCCACCAATTATATGTTAGGTTGCGCGTGAATATTAAACAAATAAATAAAAATATGAATTTTTATTTAAACGAAATATATATATATATATATATATATATATATATATATATATATATATATATATATATATATATATATATATATATATATATTAAATACAAATGATAAGCAATTAATAACTAGCTGCATGCTAAAGTATATCGGTTATACAAACCGCCCTAAAAATTATTTCAAAGAATCAAGGCTGGCCCTAAATGCGCCAACACCCTGATATAGGTGAACGGCTAAAGAGGAGGGATTCCTGAAATTTAACCGCGATACTATTAACCCAGATAAATGGTTAATAGTTTTATTTAAAACAGTCAAAACAACTACAAAAAGGTGTTGGCTGATGACTGTGCCCTTTTTTTGTAAGAAAATAATATATTTAATAATAATAACTACCTATTAATGATCCTGTGCTGAATTAAGATAAACCAGTAAATGGTTATTGAATTTAATTCCAATTGATACTAATTCCAATGATTTAAAATTTTTTAAATTGTGTGCTTGACCGATAATTCACTAATTTGCTAATTCTGAGCCTTAAATATTTGTTTATCGCTTATCTCTAGAATGTTCGTCTTCTTATCTTCGGAATATTCTTTGTCCTCCTTACAACTAAATTTTTAATTATATTTATACTATTTTTTGCTTACCTATATCTATTTTTAGTAATTATTTAATTACTAAATATGTGTCTTTATGTATTGATGATTAATGATGATTATTGATTATACAACTGCCATGACACCAGTTAGATATCTTGTTGTTTGAATAATTGGGAATTTGCGGTTTTTTGAATTAATTAAAACTTGTTATTTATAAATTCTTTGATTAAATATATATTGTTAGTTTGAAGATTTTTGCTGCAAATTTAAAGATGGATCTAAAGATGGATTTAACTGGCGACCACGCCGAAAATCAAAATATCAACGCCATTTCGAAATCGACAAAATCGCTAATGGAATGCCTACCGAAATCATGCCAAGACATGCTCACACTGAACATCAGACGATATGATGGACGAGGTTTAAAAGAAGCCGAAGAATGGATCAGAGATATAGAAGAATGGTTGCTGACAAATGGACAGCGATTGACAAGCACTTTCGATGTGTTATTAGTGGCAGAAGCAAAGACATTGTGGGGAAACGTCAGAGAAACAGAAACAACAGATGTAAAAGCCAAAGCGTGGTTCTTAAATACGTTCACAATTACAAAATCTATAACTGACAAAATCAGAGAATTGGCAGCTATGGAACAGGAAGATGATGAAAGGTTTGCAGCTTTTGAGATACGGCTAAGAAAAGCTTTAGCTGAAGTTGTAAATTCAGGACGATCAGAAGAAGATATTGTTCAAGACCTCATCGCAAATAAAGCACGCGATGCGAGACTGCGGGAGATACTATTGACGAAACCAGAAACAAAAATTGAAGAAACGAGATCATTGGCGAAAATATTTGAAAGTAACAAAAATGGAAACCATAAAACAGAATTTGTTAAAGCAATCGGTCAAAGAACATACGCTAGCGTGACTGAGGGAGGGCAGATGAGAATTCAACAGAATACCCAAAATCCCATGCCTACATCACCACAAAGAAGGCAATCAGAAGACCGATTTAATCACCACAGATCAAGAAGAGACGAATATCCTATACGCGGACCAATACAATATGAAGGAAATAACCATGGTCATCGAGAACAATCTCCAAGAGAACAATTCTTGAGAAATGCGAGAATCCCGAATAGCTCAGAAAGGAAGCTGCCAACAATATCCATGAAGAATATAGCAAGGAGGCTGTACAACGAAAGTAGAGGACTACCACAAGCATCGGTCCCAAAATTAACGGTAGGTGATTGTTTTTGCTGTGGCGAAAAGGGACACAGAAGGTATGAGTGTCCACTGGGAAATAAATGCCTGATATGTGGCAAGGAAGGTCACGGTTTCCGAGATTGTTTTTCGTTACGGAAAGAGGTTCCACACAGATATCAAAGCGTGCATAGAAGAAGAAGATTCAAAATCTGAAAGAAGAGATTACACCGAGAACAGCCAGGATTTCAGAACTGCTCACAGCGACATGGAAGATAGATACAATGTCCCTGAAAAATATACTATATTGAGAGAAGACGGAAAAAACATCAGCGACTCCATGGGTTTCATTTCGTCGGTGGAGTCAAGACAATAAATTGTGAAATAAGAAATGAACGACGAAGAGGCGAGGCAGAAGAAGAGATGTACCAGACGAAAGATGGAAGAAATTGGAGTAAAATAATGTTGAATAATGCCGAAACAGAGATGTTATGGGATTCTGGAGCATCAGTAACAGTCATGAGCAAGAGTTTGTGGGAGAAAATAGGCAAACCAGAACTTAAACGTAGTATGATATTATTGTGCGGAGTTTTTTCAACTGGAGGTGAAGAAGCAATGGGATACATGACTATACCGGCCACATGGAATCAGAAGACCAAAATAATCACAGTAGTAGTGGTAAAAGAGATCAAACCCGAATTCATAGGGGGCATTGATACAATGAAAGAGTTTGGAGTAAAGTTAGTGAAAATCAATAATATAGAAACGTCATTGATAAACAAAATTTACACTGATGAAGAAAGAATAAATAAAGCACTAGTGGCGATGGCAGGTGACAATAATAAAGATATTGAAGGAATGATCAGGGAATACGGCGGAATTTTTATGGCATCGAAATTCGATCTGGGATTTACAAACTTAGTTCGACATGAGATGCGGATAACAGGAGGCCCAATAATGCAACATCCTCGACGTCAACCAATGCACATGGAGAAAAGGATTGAAGAACTGATAAAAGAGTTAATGAAAGCAAATGTTATTCGGTGTTGCAAGAGTCCTTGGAATGCCCCGTTAGTTATAGTAGGGAAGAAAGATGGATCTATCAGGATGTGTGTAGATTATCGTGGATTAAATTCCATAACAGAAAAAGAGTCATTTCCTATGCCTAACACCAAATTCTTACTAGACTGTCTCGCGAATGCAAAAGTATTTTCGTCAATCGATTTAGGTCAGGCGTATTATCAAGTGGAGTTGGCTCCAGAAATTCAAGAAATGACTGCATTCAGTACAAGAGAAGGACAATTTTGCTTCAATAGACTACCGTTTGGCTTAGCAACAGCTCCTGCGACATTCCAGAGACTGATGCACACAGTGCTAGAAGGAATGCTATTCAAGGGAGTAGTAGTTTATCTAGAATATATCTTGGTATCTATCTTTGGTACCTATCCTTGATTTTCCAAGAGAAGATAGGACTTTTATCTTAGACACAGACGCTAGTTTCGGAGCCATTGGTGCAGTTTTGAGTCAAATTACAGAAGATGGAGAAGAATCTGTCATAGCTTATGGCTCGAGACATATGTCATCACATGAAAAGGGATACTGTGTAACCAGGAAAGAACTGCTCGCCGTACATGAATACGTCATGCATTTTAGAGAATATCTGTACGGAAAAAAATTCATAATTCGCACCGACCACAAGGCATTGGTTTTCATGAACACTACAAAAACGCCAATCAGTCCGCAATTCCAAACATGGTTAGCTAACCTGTCGGAATATGATTTTGAACTAAAATATCGGAAAGGCGAAGAACACTCAAATGCAGATGGACTATCAAGATTAAAAAGTATGGTTTGCACCCAGTGTCAAACAAGACATGAAGAAGCTAAGGAAGGAAAATCAAAGATTAGATATATATATATACTATCCAAAGAACAGAAGCTATGGAAAAAGTATGGGAACAACAACAAAAGGACATTCGGTTTCGAGAGCTGCGAGAGATATTGGAAAATGGATGTACACGGGAGAAAAAGAATTGTTTTCCTTTTAACGTAAAAAATACACAAATTGATGGAGGATTAATAACAGTAGAAAAGAACAAAAATATCTTAATGTTAGTCCCAGAAACATTTGCAGGCCTGTTAACAACAACGCTACATGAAGAACTATGTCACATTGGAGTTAAGAAATTATTTCATTATATGGAAAAGATATTTTATTGGTCGAAAATGCAAGAAACAATCCAACTCTGTTTACAATGTTGCGAGATCTGCGCTAAGAGAAAGATCGATCAGACAAGAACCAAGGAAACATTTATTCCTAGATATAGCTCTGAATTCCTAGAACAGATTGTTATAGATGTGGCTTACATGGAAATAAACGCCAAAAAAAATATATGGTAGTAATGGTGGACCGTTTTAGCAAACTGATTTCTTTAACTGCAATCACAAAGCAAGACGAAGGGACCATTTTCAAAACAATACTTAATAGTTGGATCTATCGATTTGGAAAACCGAAGAGTATTTTAACAGATAGAGGCCGAAATTTCGAAGGGAATTTCCTAAGACAGAAGCTACAGAAACTTGGAATCAAACAGGAATTCAGCTCACCTTATCAGCACCAATCAAATGGTTTAGCCGAAAGAGCCATACGAACGATAAGAGATCTTATTACAGCAACATTGGCAGGCGGATGTGAAGAGAGAAACTGGCACGAACTTCTACCCAGAATAGAGTTCACTATAAATAGCAGTCGACAAAGTGCTACAGGTTTATCACCATTTGAGATAATTTATGGACGGAGTGTTAACCTACACTCTAACCTGAAACAAGCCGAGATATCAAGAAGCGAAAGAATCGAAGACGCGAGATTTAACTCGAGTAAAGCCGCAGACACTATGAGAGCTATGGATAAGACAAAGAGGGGCACTCGTGTTTTCGAGGTGGGGGAGGAGGTACTCGTACGTAAAGAGCCGCAGAACAGGCACAAGGATGGTATGCAATACGATGGCCCATATAAAATCGCCAGATTTCTATCACCTCATCGAGTCGAACTACATTCACAAGAAGGAACGAAAGAAAGAAGAATCGAGTGGCTGAAGAAGTGGAAAAAGTCTTAAGAAGGGGAGAGTTAGATATCTTGTTGTTTGAATAATTGGGAATTTGCGGTTTTTTGAATTAATTAAAACTTGTTATTTATAAATTCTTTGATTAAATATATATTGTTAGTTTGAAGATTTTTGCTGCAAATTTAAAGATGGATCTAAAGATGGATTTAACTACACCAAATATCAAAGACTAAAATCAATTGCTATCGATTGCTTATTACAACACATCCTAATGAATAGCACTCTTACTAGGAAGTTTGAATAAATGACCACTCAACTACCACCGCTAAACTGGTAATCGGTAAATCAATCAAATGCCTTAATCACTCACTTTAATTAATAAAGGTATCAATTTAGTAAACAAGATTCTTTCTTTTAATTCCAATTTCCAACTTCTGCAATCCTAATTATACACAAATTTTAAGTATCAAATTTGTATTTCTTTCTTTTATAGACTGTCATTTACTAGCACTTTCAAGAAATCTTCGACTTTTAAATTAAAATCTTAAAATTCTGTTGCTAATTGAAAAAATGTCAGGAACCCATTTTGTTGAGTAACATTTTACAAAATACACACCTACGAAGACACGTTAATGGACCAGTACAATCAGCAATATTAAAGATAGGCTAGCTAGGGCGTCGTTTTGCAGGCCATTTGATAATTTCTTTAATTTATATTTTGTTATTTTTTGGTAACAATAAAAAAATATTAAATTCCAATTTTGCGCCACTTTCAGATGTCACCTTGTGCGACTGCACCACTCTTGTTATGGCCCTGCCTGCTCATAGAATTCTGGTGCAACATATCCATCGTGTTCTTCTTTCCACCAACTATATTTATTCACTTTATAATTATTCAATTTCATTCCTTAGGTATCCTCAACATCAGCCTGCGAAAGTGCTATAGCTAGTTTGCATAGTACCAACACCGTTCGCGCTAAGAAAGAATTGGTTGTTTAATGTTTTGCAATGAGTTAAAAAATTGAATGTGTACGCCTTATTAGGTTGCCATAAACTTAATGTTATTTACCCGAGTCCATCAAAATGTCTAATCTAATTAAATGTATCTCAAATCAATTCGTATTTCCTACGAATTTCAATTCAACTCTGATTTCACAGAAATACTTTGCGAAATTAATTACTTGATGTAAAAATTAAGATATAAGATTTTACAGTTTGTACTATAATTTAATTTAGAAATTTTAATTATAATTTAATTTTCCAATAAATTTTTAATTTTTATATACTTTACTTACATTCTGAACTTTTAATATATAATTTTTATGGAAAATAGAAACCAGAAGATCAACTATGTATTTTGTTTAAATAATTACAGTTTTTGAATTATCTAATTACTAAGCGTGTTAAACAAAAATGTCTAGAAATCTTGCAGTTCCCAAAGCAAATTTAACTCCCGAAGAATTAGCAGCAAAGGAAAAGGAGGAATTCGAAACTGGACCTTTATCTGTATTAACAAATGCTGTTCAAACTAATACTCAAGTATATATTTTCCTAGTTTATATTTTGATTTTTAGAAAATTTTATTTTATTCAGGTTCTTATTAATTGCCGTAATAATAAAAAATTATTAGGTAGAGTTAAAGCATTTGATAGACATTTTAATATGGTTTTGGAAAATGTGAAAGAAATATGGACTGAAGAGCCAAGGCCAGGAAAAGGCAAAAAGAAATCTAAACCTGTAAGTAAGGATAGATATATCGGCAAATATTTTTTAAGAGGGGACTCTGTGATTTTGGTATTAAGAAATCCATTGGCTACTATGTCTTCTGAAACAGCTTAATAAATTATATGTTAACTAATATTTGGCTCTTCATTGTCTGTATCATATGTTTATAAAATAATTTTATTTTTGTCAATATCTTGTTATAGATAGTTTATCTAAATATATTAAATGTGTTACTTTTGGGTTCAATAATCTTTATAATACAATTTTACAAGTATTAACATTTTTTAGACTAATATTTTATTTATAATTCATGAAATTTATACTCAAGTTCGAATGATTTTGTCATTGAAGTGTATGAACTGAATATCAATATTATGTTATCCACTATATTTGATTTTATGAAGGGATTAATTTTCTAGTTTCATTTAAACTAAAAACTTCATCGATTGACTTGAATGATTATTTTAATTCCCAAGTTTGTGTGCTTAAATATTTCCAGTATTATTGAACCCGCTATTTTATGTACATTATTAATAACAGGTGGAGACCCTTATTCTTGGAGTCCATGTGTTAGTAATCTGAATTGCTATTACATATGAATGGTGTGAAAATTTTAGATAAATCACTCATCAAATATAAAATTCTACTTCGCCTTGCAATAGATATAGCACTGCAAAAAATTTATCTTATCAAAAGTTGGTAAATATTTCTGAGCTCCTTAAGTTTTTGGTATGACTAGAAGACCACGTCAAATTTAATTCACGTGAACATTTGCATGCCTACGCAAATTTGATCGAGTTTAATTGAAACTATTTTTCTCAATCTTAGATGATGCTTAAGATCAATGATTCTTATACTGTTTTCCGAGTAAACTAAAAAGCAGGCCAAAAAGGTTGAAAACTTTATCCTAACTTATAAAGGGTATAGGTATATTGGGACAATGCCAATTCGATCTTATCCCGACCAATCATGGTATGGTGACGGTGATCAACTAACATCATCAATTAATCGCTATTTACATCTTGCAACAATTTTTTAGGACGTTTAAGGAATTCTTCTGTGTAATGTACTTCCACAAGAAGACAACATAAACGCAGAAATTTACTACCCCCAGATGTCGACCCGATTGGACAAAAAAGGACTCGGTTGAACGGAAACAGTTTTAAAAATTTCATTTCCTTCAAGATAACGCTCGACAGAATACAACAGAGTAAACTCAAAACAAGTTCAATTAGATTAGTTTTACGGTATTGTCGCCTCTGCCATACTCTGTTTTATCCTATGAATAACTCACTTCGTGGGAAAACGTATCAGTCCACCGAAGAAGTTAACGATGATTTTGAAAAATGGTTTATGAAATTTATGAAAATAGCATAAAAACAATTTCCAGAACGTTGACCAAGATGTGTGGACCATAAGGAAGGCTATTTTCAAAATTTTAGAAACATTGACGACTGATGGTTGTATTTATATTCTCAATTTACTTGTTATTTTTATTGATAAAATAAATGTTATTTTGTATCGGACAAGACTTTCGTTCCAATCCTATCTATTATTGAGGAAAACCTTTATCTATATTAGAGTTAAAAGTTAGTATTAAGATAAAAGCAAATACGGAAGGAAATAATGTAGAAAAATTATTAGAAAATATTTAAATTTGAAAAAAACTTTGAAATGTTTTTTATTTTAATTATCTTCGCTGTGAAGCATAACCAATCATAGATATTAAATAATAAATTTTAACTTAAAAATTTAGTTTATAAATACGAACAATTTCTAGTATAAAAATAGATAATATAATTCAAAAGAAAAAACAAATAAATATATTTCAAATCTATCTAATGTCTACTGCTGGGAGCACCGGTATCCATATAAACCGGTCCATCTCCGCCAGCAAAATGCAACTTTCGTTTTTTCGCCATCATATTGGATAATGTTTCAGCTCGACTGGGAGCTTTAACTGCTGTTGCTGATTTGGCTGGTTTTCCTTCAATTTCACAATCATTTTCATGAGCAGTAAGCACCTTAGCTAGCAGTTCTGCTTGAGCAGCTTTGTTATTGAACATGAGATCTTCTTTGTTCATGCCATCCAATTCTGTAACGACTTTAAAAGCGTAACCTTGATCTTTAAGAAACTGTTGACGCTTGACACTGAACCACTGTTCGGTTGTGTCTGACGAAACCAAAGTATAGAAAAATGCATTGACCTCATCAGGTCTCATTCCTTTTTTAGCTCGGGTAATACGACCGAGTCTTTGAGCCTCTTGTCGTCGTGACGCCCCTTGTGATGAAATCTGTATTAGAACTGTAGCTTCCGGTAAGTCTAAGGCAACATCTGCCATTTTAGACACGAAAATAGTATTTACCTATATAAAGGAGATAAATTTTCCTCCCGCTAATATTAATAGGGTTATTTAACCCAAAAAATCAATATAATTCCACGGGGAAAAGTAGAGACATGTGGTCAATACTAAAACAGATAAGTATCAGATAGATTTTGAGTAACGGATGTTTCTAGTTCAAAACACAAAAAAAATCAAATCAATTAAAAAATTGCACGCGTCATTAATCAATACGATTTAAGGAACTCGTGAAACCGATAACAAAATAGAATTAAATCAAGGAAATTAATTGAAATTTCAAACTACGAGTTAAACTATTTATTGAAACGATATAGCGTGTGTGTGTATTTGACCTACTTTGAGTAGCGGCCCTTACATTTCAAGTTAATTTGACCTACATAAAATTTGAGTTGACATACATAAAAATACTAGGAATTTTAGAGGGAACAACAAGAAAGGGTCGAAAAACAGGTAAATATGGAAAAACTCAAACTATTAATTAATTGATTAATGGAAAACCCTGAGATAATGGGAAGTCCGAGCCAGTGGAGAACCCGAGCGCGGCAATTTGGGAGAATAAACAAACTGGGAATTTAGAGGGCAATTATCCAAACAGTCGGATAAACAAGGGTAAACAAAAGATGTGGAATTACTAAAAGGGTCAACAGAAATAACTAATTAGAGAACGATAACTAAGGAAGTGCAAAACCAATTAGGTCAAAAATGGGGCAATTACAACGATTATAGGAGCTATATAAGGAAACTCCAAATTCAGATAATCAGCAGTAGCCTCAGGTAGGGAAGAAGAAACTGACAATAGGAGTTTGAGGAACAAAGTCAAGAACTAAAAGGAGAATTATAAGAGAAACTGAAGAGTTAGAAAAGGAGTATTAAAGGGAGTGGAATATCAAATAAAAAGGTGAAACTTATTTTTAAAAATCGCACAAGGTCGAGACTTTCCAGGGTGATGTTCGATCAAAAATAGCGAGCAAAATCATGGTTAACTTAAAGTTGTAATTATTTATTGAGAATTGTAAATTTGCTATAAACAAATATACGTTGGGAGTTGTGTTTTTGTAAAATTTGGAACACGTGAAGTCAGAGTAACCAACGGTCGACTTCTTAGTATCATAAAACCCAACACTTTTATAGTATGCTTCCTTGCATAATCAGTACCTTTTTCACACTTAATTTTGTCATAAAAAATTTTACAAGCTCGTCTTTAAAAAATACTTCAAACAAAAAGGTTCTTGCCCCCTGGAAAGTTTTCTTGAAAAAGACTTGGCAGTCAACGTGTTAAAGAGTTGATATATTTATTCACGTTTCCTACAAATGGTCGAAGAAAGGTCAAAGAAGACAAAGAAATTCTTTTTACCTATTTGTAAATTGGAAAATTAATTGCGATCAAGAATTGCGAGGAAATCTGAAGGATTACGTTTTTAAAACGTAACTGTGGTGGATATGTTTGTAAAATATGCGAACTTATAAAATTAAATTATAGATTTAGCACAAATTTTCGACACAGCCTTTCTCAAGCGTGATTATAAATTAATCAATAAATATTATACCGAGCATTTCCTGTNAAATTTCTCTGGAATATTCAGGGTTTCCCTGGCATTTTAAAAAGCTCTCGTCCCCACCATATATATATATAGGATAAATTCCAAATCATACATAAAATCATTACATTAGGATTCTGCTTGAAGTTATCCATGACCTTGATCCGTTCCTCGTGACTTGTGTCTCCCTCTAGATACAAGCGCTTCATAAGGCCGGCATAGGTACGCAACGCGAAAAGGTTATCGGAAAACACGATAATCTTATCGCCTCGTTTCTCATGATATTTGATTAAATATTCACAGCGTCGGATCTTTTCCGGATTCATGACGTAGATGAGCATCTTCCGGTTTTGTGGGGCCTACTCAAACACGTGTTAAAATATTTACAAATTCCAATTTCGTTAGTTACTTTGAGATATTCCCAATAGAATTCCGGAGTCATTGTGCACCGGACCTCGACGCATTGGACACGTGCTATGTAGCCTTTGTCTTGTAGTTCCATCCAATCAGCTTCGTAGAGCTTCGGGCCGACTAGGAAATTCAAATCATTGATTTTGTTGTCTTCTCGAACGAGAGTTGCTGTCAATCCCAGCATGCAGTGTCCGTGAATGACTTGCAAAACGCTGCGGAAAGTTTTCGCTGGAATCGTGTGGACTTCATCCAATATAATCAAGCCCCATTCTTGTTGTTTAATCCATTCCAGGGTTTCTTTTGTTTCGTATGATCGTTTCCCGGAATAACCGATGATGTTGTAAGTCGTGACGAATACATCTGTATTTTTTGCCGGGTCTTTTGTTGATCCGGTGAATCGACAGATTTTCTTTTCTTCAATCGTTGTGTAGTTGAGAAAGTGATTTCGCCATTGTTCAACGGCAACTCCACCAGTACAAAACACAATACATCGTTTTCTAATCGTACAAGCTGCGGTTACTCCAACCAATGTTTTACCAGCTCCACAAGGCAACACGATTATTCCCGATCTTGCTCGATTATGACCGAACATTTTCCTCAATGATTTTTCTTGATATGGCCTGAGAGATGTTGTCGGTTTTAAATCCATTTTAATATCTGGATTGGCGTTGTCATTTCGGAAATCATATTCTGACAACAATGTTGATCGTAGATCAATGCAGCGTTTTTTCACTTTTTCCAAATGTGATTCCAAAATTTCCACCGAATAAGCCACTTTTTCTTTTTTCAAAAGCTCAACTGGATTATCAATAATGCTAGAATTTTCTTCAACTACTCTATCGATATTTTTATAAAATTCAATGATATCTGGAGCTAAATCAGAGTCATTACGATCTAATTCATTAGTAAATGGATTAGATATATCTTCCAAGTCATCTGATTCTTTGTGAATAATTGGAAGTCCAGTAGAATCTTTTATTAAACACTCCTTAATTTTAAGATCGCTAATTAAAAATCTAAGTTGTTCTAGATTTTTACTTTCAATTTTCAATCTTCCATGACGAAGTACTAAATTTGCTTTTCCATAATTTGAAGTTGCGGTTTTAATAAATGAAACAATATTTTCAGGTAGTTTAGTTTTGCATAACTTATCCAAATATCTCATGATGTCTTCAGATTTTAACCCACCAGAAACCGCAGCGTACAAAGATGTATCAGTTAACTTGTAAGTGTGTACATGTTCTGGTCGCGATACTGGCTCAGCTATTGTTATTAAAAACTCTTGCGTAATTTTTCTTAATTTATTAAATGTTTCGAAGTATATGCATCCATCAGGTGCAACCCAAATAGGTCGAGTAAAATGATCATCCTTAAGTTCTAATGACGTATACTCTTTAGCACCATTATCATCAACAGGATAATTATCTTGAATTAATGCATTTTCTCCAGACTCTTCTGCATCGGAATTATACTCAGTGTAAGTCTTCGAATTCATCGATTGCCTCTTGAACTGCCT